>VMDO01001729.1:0-91110 GCA_007922755.1 Pedetes capensis
TCTTTCTTTTCTTATGGTACCAGTACCAAGGGGTTGAACCCAGGGACTTGCACACACTTTGCAAGCTCTCTACCACTGAGCCGCACCCCCAGCCTCCTTTTTAATTTTTTTACCTTGAGTCAAGGTCTCGATAAGTTACGCAGGCTGCCTCTGGCCTGGAATCTGCGATCCTCCTTCCTTTGCCTCCCCAGGCTCTGGGATTACAGGCGTGTGCCACCATGCTCGGCTGATTGCTGGCTACTGTAGACACCTGAGGGCATGACAGCAGCTGCCACCTTCCCTCCAGCTTGGACATGCTCAGGCTGAAGGTGGCCTGGTAGGCAGCCGTGACCCTAGCTCGTGAGCTTGTCAGTGAAATGAACAGAACAATTAGCAAAATCATGTTCCAAATCAGTTGCCCCATAGTGGTCCCAATTTTGCTAAGTGCTAACCTTTCAGAAGAGGAATGGAGTTTCGAAAAGGTAAAGCACATTCTTTTTCTTTCTTTCTTTCTTTCTTTCTTTTTTTTTTAGCAGTACTGTGTCATTGGCTGAGCTGCACTCCCAGATCCCCTTTTTAAAATTATTTTTTATTTTATTTATTTCTACTGTTATTTTTTTCCGGTACTGGGGTTTGAACAAGGGCCTCACACTTGCATGCTTTGCAAGTGCTGGACCACTGAGCTGCTGCCTCCAGCCCACTTTTTTTTTTTTACTCTTTGAGACAGGGTCTCGCTAAGTTACGCAGACTGCCTCTGGTCTCAAACTTGCGATCCTCCTGCCTCTGCCTTCCGAGCCTCTGGGATTCCAGGTGTGTGCCACCACGCCCGGCTCAAATTATTTTTTATTTTGAGACAAGGTCTTGCTAAGTCGCGCAGGCTGCCTCTGGCCTTGCACTTGCGATCCTCCGGCCCTGGCCTCCCAGCGCGGTAGTTCCAGGTGTGTGTCATGGCGGCTGACCCTAAAGCACCATTTTCAATGGGGAGTTCAGTGGTTCTAGGCCTGTTCACATAGTTGTGCGACCATCGCGCCACCCACTTTCAGAACCTTCCATCTTTGCCAGCTGAACCTGTGTCCCCTTTAAACACCAACTCTTGTTCCTCCCCTGGTGGCCCAAGTCCCCTGTCTATGAGTTTGGCCACCCTGTGGACCTCAGGTAAGTGCAGCTCCGTGGTGTCCGTGTTTGTCTTTTTCTTTCACTTGGCCAGTGTCCTCAGGGCTCCTTCATGTAACCAGAATGTCATTCTTTTCAAGGCTGAAGAATCTTACATTGTGTGGACGGGCTGCGTTTTCTTTAGCCGTTCAGCCGTGCACGGCTGCTTGGGTTACTTTCACCGTTGGGCTCTTGTGAGTCACGTGATGAACAGGAGTATACTTTTTTTTTTTTTTTCAGTGCTGATGAATTGAATCCAGGGACTTGTGCACGGCAGGCAAATGCACTACCACTGAGCTGCTCCCCTGGCCCCCATTTTGTTTTTTATTTTTAGACTGGTATTGCTAAGTTGCGCAGGCTGCCTCTGGCTTTGAACCTGCGATCCTCCTGCCTCGGGCATGTGCCGCAGCACCCTGCAGGAATGCACTTTTAAAAGATGTGCAGAGGAGCAGTGGGCACCGTGGCCTGAGCTTCCGAGTTCTTAGGGCGAGGTGGAAACAGGATGATTCCGTCGGCCCTGTGGGCCCCACGCCCCACTGCCTAGCCAGATCTCCTGGGGGAGAAGTTGCCCCTCCCTTGATTTCTTTTTCTGTAGGGTGGGATTGGGTGGAGATGATGGTCTCTGAGTCCCTCATGCCAAGGGCCCTGCAGCCCAGTTACGGGGCGGGGGATCCCCAGATGCCACTGTGCCCAACCTGCTGTCTGGGCCTCTCCTAGGTGGGAGTCACTGTTATCAAAATGCCACCAACAACAGCGAGGCACTGCGTGGTGCCAGGCTCTAGGCGGGCAAGTTCCCAGGTCTCACGCCCCCAAAGAACCGAGACTTGCAGCTTGAGGGGTTCCCAAGTCCAACTGGACAACCCTTGAGGTCTCAGCTAGTAAAGGCACCACAGGCTGAGCAGGAGGTGGCCATCTCTGCCACCCTGGCCCCCAGCGTGGCTGTGGCAGAACCTCAGTGGCTCAGCCGGAGGCATGGACGTGGGACACGGCTCTGAGGCTGGGAGGCAGAGAGACCTTTGTGGAGGCCCCTACTGGAGTTTTCTCTGGTGCTATTGCTCCTAAATGGGCTGGGATTTAGCTCAGTTGGTAGAGCGCCGCTCTGCAGTCTCTGAGATCCCGAGTTCGATTCCCAGCACCGCAAAAATGGGAGAAGGACATGGCAACCCACTCCCAAGGCAATCCCGAAACAGTCAGCCATTGAAAACCCTATGAGGGTCGCTATGAGTGCACCTAACAACAATAACCACATTGCTCCTAAAAAGAGGGCCACCTGGTGGCAGCTGCGTGGCTGCTGTTCTCCGAGGCGAGCACGAGCAGAAAGAAGGGCAGGCATTGGAGGAAGGAGGGGGCATCTTGGCCTGGGGGCTGGTTCCCAGCTAGGCAAGGGCCGGGGATCTGGACCCCCTTGTGGAAGATACATGGAGGTGAGGGGCTCCAGGGTGCTGGTCGGCAGGGAGCGACTGGAGCCACCTTGTTTCTGGGGTGAGGAGCCTGATGCTCAGAGAGGGCAGTGTTGGCCCAGGGTCACACGCTGGCCAGTGGAGGGGCCGGGACTTGTTCCTAGGTCGGCTGACCCCACAGCCACCAGGCTCTGGAACCTCCTGTTGGCCCCGATGGCTAGAGAAGGACATTCGCACCTCCTGGGGAGAGGATAGGTGTGGGCAGGATGACCGACTGATCTGTGTTCCCGTGCGTGTCTGCCCCCCAGCCTCTCAGAGGCCACAGCCTTCACCCCGACTAGGGTCGTGGGGCTGGGCTGGGCTGCATGGGGCTATCCCCCTGGCATCTCTGGAGGCCCGGCTCTGCCAAACACTGTGTTCACCCTGGCCCCTGCACGTGTCAGGGTTCTTCATGACTGTGGACTGCCAGCCGGCTCCTCTAAGCGACGAGGCCCATTCATGGGCAAAGGCCAGGGGGGCTTCCCCAAATCCCAGCCAAGGTCCAGGCTAGGTCTAAAGTGGTTTTAGGATGGACAAGGAGCGCGGGTCCTGGGGGGGTCTGATTTGGAATGATGCCAGAGAACATGGCGGGCTATTGAAGTGGGCGGAGCCTGGGGCTCACCTGACCTGGTGTTTTATCTCCTTTTCTTGTTAGTTTTTTTTCAGTGTGTAAATTAGTGGGTCTGATTCTGCCATTTCCATACTGATTCTTCCATTTCCATACGTGCATTTCATCATACTGCTGTGGCATCAGATGTCTGTTTGGGGACTGTCCTCCCCCCCGGGGGGGGGGGGCCTGGGTCTGCTGTGCACTTTCCTTCCTCAGGACCCAGGACAGTCCTCAGCCCCCCACAAAGACTCAGAAGAGCCTTGTTGAGTGGCTGAGTGAGTGCCCTGGCCTCCTCTGTCCCCAGGTCCAGCTGGGAGCTCCCTGACCTCCAGGCGGGCAAGATCGAGGCCATCAGCGACTCGGACGGGGTGAACTACCCCTGGTACGGCAACACCACGGAGACGTGCACCATCGTGGGCCCCACCAAGAGAGACTCCAAGTTCGTCATCAGCATGAACGATAACTTTTATCCCAGCGTCACGTGGGCCGTGCCGGTCAGCGAGAGCAACGTGGCCAAACTGACGAATATCTACCGGGACCAGAGCTTCACCACGTGGCTGGTGGCCACTAACACCTCGACCAACGACATGATCATCCTGCAGACACTGCACTGGCGCATGCAGCTCAGCATCGAGGTGAACCCCAACCGGCCCCTGGGCCAGCGCGCCCGGCTGCGGGAGCCCATCGCCCAGGACCAGCCCAAAATCCTGAGCAAGAACGAGCCCATCCCACCGAGCGCCCTGGTCAAGCCCAACGCCAACGACGCTCAGGTCCTCATGTGGCGGCCCAAGTACGGGCCTCCGCTGGTGGTGATCCCGCCCAAACACCGGTAACAGCCAGGGTGACCCGCTAGGTTAGACTCACAAATAATAATACTGCTCAGAGCAAAACCCAGATCACTCTAAGGTCATTCAGCAAAATACAACCATTCTACCTTCTCCAGCGGGTGGATCTCACTGTGCTACTGTCCCCAGGGGCTTCTGGCCCTCTATCTGCTTCCCTGTGGGGAGGGCGGAGACCCAGCGGGACAGACTGACCCCCAGGGTGCCCTATAGGGCAATCACCTCTGGTCTCTTTCCCTCTCCTTTCCTCTCCTCTCAAGAGCTCAGTTGCAGCGGATGTCCTGAAATACTGCTTTCTTTCTTTCTTTTTTTTTTTTTTTTGGTTCCTTTTTTTTGTTTTTTAAGCTCCTCTTTCTGGGGTTCAGGGGTAGGAGGAGGCAGAGCTGAGCATGAGGGAGTCCAGGCCTGGGATCAGAGATGGATCCGTACTGCTGATCTGTCGGAGTGGCGGGCCATCTCCTGTCTCCTCCCCTCGTCCTCTGCCACGCGGCCTTATGTAGACTTGCTTTGCCAAACTTTTGCCTTAAGCTGAATTTAAAGGAAAGGAAAAAAAAGAGACAGAGGAAAACACGCAGGATCTTTTTCTTGCTGGAGTGTCCATCCTCTGCCTGAGCGGGAGGGAGGGGTCGGTTCCAGCTGGGAGATCCACCTGAGCCGCCCTTCCTGGTTGCCTGGCGAGGGGCAGAGGTGGGAATTCAGGCCTAAAACCAGCTGTTTGTACTTTTGTTTTGGCAGAAGCAGAGCCACAGACAAATTCTGCCTAAGAGCCCTCATTCCACCTCTGGGTGGAGTCCCTCCCCATACCTGCGAGAGGGGGCGTGAACCAGGGGCCCACCTGCACCTCCTCTTCTCTGTCCTTGGCAGCCTTAACCTCCCCACAAGCAGCTGTGGGAGGCGGGGAGGGGGTCGCGGGAGCGGTAGGATGGGCCCAGGACCCACCTCTCTAGGCGGCTGTCTCTTTTCCATCCCCACCTGTCCCAAGCGCCTGGAGTCTGCCGCCTGGGCTGCAGGACGGTCCCAGTTCGAGGCTCCAGGCAAGGCAGGCTTGCACCTCCCTTCTTGCATCGCACGGGAAGACTTGAATCGGGGCGCCCGCACCCTGGGCTGGCCGTCTGCTTGTGCTCTGCAAGCGAGCCTGGCCCGGGCTTCGGGCTCTTTCTCAGGGGATCCTGCTCCCAGGCGTGGGGAGGCTGCTGGGCGCCTGCGCCGTGAGGCTCTGGGACTTGGGGAGGCCATCGGCAGACACCCCGCCCCTCGAAGAGGGAAACCCAGGCTCAGGGCCAGGAGGGCCAAGTGGCCCATGGTGGAGAGGCCTCAAGCCATGGTGGGGACTGGGTTGGTACAGTGGAGGCCGGAGGACAGCCAGCAGGCCGCCAGTCGTAGGGGCCACCGTCTGGAGCCCTAGGACTCGGCCCTGAGCAGCGCCAAGGTTCCCAGCAGCCTCTGCCTTGAGCCGCTGGAGAGCGCCATCGTGGCGATGGGTGGTGGCCACACTCCTTCAAGCTTGCCCACCCGCACGCAGCCTCCTTGCCGCGCCCCGAGTTCCATCCAGCGATAGCCAAGCACAGAAAACTGTCAGACCAGAAAAATAATCCATTTCTGCTGCAGATGAGCCACTTATAGGGATCTCAGTGACCGCACGGGTGGCCCCTGCTGTGGGTCCCTGCTCCGCTGCCCATGTGGTGAGTTTCCCTGAGGGGTCTCCAGGCCGCCTGGAATGCACCCAGGCGGGGTCCCCCTGGCACGGCTGCCTCTCTGCACCGGGGCCCCGCCCAGGAGAGGCTGTGTCCTCGAGTGGGCGTGGTGGCCTCCCCGGCCCTTCTGGGACAGGACTGGCCTCCCGGCTGGAGAAGCCTCTCTCTACACTCAGGTCTTTCTTGCACTCAAGGGGAGACAGACCCTGGCGAGGGTCAGGAATCGGGGTCTTGTCCTGGGTGGGGCCGTCGCTACGTGGTTCTTCCTGGGGGTGGGGCTGGGGAGCAGGCACAACTGTGAGGGGTCCTGAGCTGCCCTGGAGCCCAGGGGCCCCAGAACCCCCATGTCTTGAGACCCCACCCATTGCATGCCCAGCCTGCCCATCTGCTCCCTGGCTCCCCTTCACCCTGTACCCCTTTCTCTCCATCCAGCTGCAGACGGGGCTGGGTGAGCCTGGAGAGGGGTGGGTCTGGCTGAAGACACTCAGCCCCGCTTGGCCCGGGTCCCTCGGCCCCCTTCATGTCAGAGCACAGACCCCAGTCTTCTTGCCGGGGCCCCGATTCCTCCGATGTCCCCCATGCCCACCCCAGAGTGGACACTCACTCCTTCCAGCAATAAGACCCGTCCTTGGTCGTGGAGAGTACTGTGAAAGCTAACCAGTGCACTTACCAGGAGGCACAAGACTCTTGAAGACAATGTAAAATGAACTTTTTATAAAGTTTAAAATTAAAAAAAAAAAATACATATATATATATATAAAGAGAAATAAAATTAATTTTAAAGTAGGCCTGGCTAGGGTCTGGATGTTTCTCAAGTGGCTCATTTGGAGGTTGATGTCTTGGTGTAGCTGGCTGCGGGTGAGCGTACCTGGGGAAGACGGCGTGAGGTTGGGATTATGGTTCTGAAGATGGAGCGGCCGGCCAGCCGTTTAGCACAGCTGCTTCTTCGTGGCCCCTGCTCCATCAGGCCAGCTCTGGGATCACAGTCCCGAGCTGAAAAGTGCCCCTGGCTGGCACCGTGGATGGACATGGAAGAGGGTGTCCCCTGCTTGAAGGGTGACAGGCATGCTTGGTGTGAGGCATGCAGGTGGGGCTCCTCCATGGAGCAACCATGCCGGAAGATAAGCTTTATGGTAAGCAGCAAGCTTACCATAGGATCAAGCTAGGGCTTGGGGGGCAGCACGGCTTTTTGACAAATAGAACCTGTGTGGAGGGTGATTAGATTGGGCCCTAATTCGGGTTACCCATGGACCTGCAAACCTGTCTCCGTAAGGAAAAACACCTAAGACAACGTCAGGAACGTGGCCCTGCACCTGTCCTCAGCCAGCCATTGGCAAAGGGGCCGAGGAGGGCCAGAGCCCTGGCAGTTCTGCCTTCCCTAATCGGAGAGTCCTTAGGTGAGGACTCTAGGTGACGGTGGATATGGGCCTTGAGGTGGGCCATGGGTTCGAGGCCACTTGTGTGAATGCAGGCGAGACATTGACCTTGTACAGAGAGGGGGCTCTCGGAGTAGCAGACTGCTGGCTGACGGGGTCGAACATTTTCTGCTCTGGTTCCTAGAGTGAACGCACTGTGTCCTCCAGGCAAACCCAGAAGGAATTGTCCCATTTTACAGATGGGGAAGCAGAGAGTCGAAGGGAAGCTGCCGCCCTGGGCCAGGCATTTAGAAACAAGCAGTCAGGCTTTAAACCCTGACCCCAGATTCAGCCTGAGTGGGTGACTGTGGGGCACACAGTCAGTGCTCCGTAATCACTGGGTATTATTATTTATTGCGGTACTGGAGGGTCGGACCCAAGGCTTCATGCATGCTTTGCAAGTGCACTACCAGTCCATTTTTTTTTTACTTTTTATTTTGAGACAACGTCTCTCTAATTTAAGCAGGCCAGGCTGCCTCTGCCCTCAAACCTGTGATCCCCCTGCTTCCGCCTCCCTAGTTGCTGGGATTACAGGGGA
The DNA here is from genome assembly GCA_007922755.1 of Pedetes capensis. Lineage (NCBI taxonomy): Eukaryota > Metazoa > Chordata > Mammalia > Rodentia > Pedetidae > Pedetes > Pedetes capensis. The sequence continues at coordinate 7,670 of VMDO01001729.1, forward strand.
GAGCCACCTCGCCCGGTGGCACTATTATTAAGAAGACTCCAAGCCTGCAGCTCCCTCCATTTGAGGTCCCCCTGGCAGGAAATGCCTTCCTCTCCACCCACTTCCCAGAAGTCTCTGCACTCAGTTCCCTGTGGCCCATAGTGAGCCTGGTTCGTACCCTCGGAAGAGTGGCTGCCTGGTCACCTGCAGGCCCCAGGCTCATCCATGGTGGGCAGTGACCACAGGGGACAGGAAGACCCCTGTTCATCCCTTCTGGGTATCAGGATCAGTTTCCTCTCTGGGTTCCCCATATTGCAGACCCACAGTGCTCTCTGCACCCCACCTCCTGGGGCCGAGACACCAAAGCAGGAAATTGCATAAGGGGCTTCGTGGGCTCCCTCGCCCAGAGGCCCCCTGGGTGGTGCCCTTCACTGCCGTGGTTTGGAGTTTGGTGGTGGAGTCGCTGCCTCCAAGAGACCATGGTGTGTGTATGTGTGTGTGTGCGTGTGTGCGTGTGTGTGTGTACACGTGTGTGTGCTCCTGTGTGTACCAACAGCAGGGGAAAGTCGGGCTGGATTGTGCCAGGAAGGTGTGCCAGGAAGGAGCCTCAGCCACACGAATCTTCACTCTGATGTGCAGCTGCCTGAGGCTGGGGAGTGGCAGGCTGCGGGGGAGCGGAATGTGCAGGGGGCTGGCGAGGAGTAGAGTCGATTCCAAGCGGCACCTGCTTGTGCAGTGGCCCCCAGCCACTCAAGCCAAGAGCAGGTTAAATTTCGAAGTCCAGATGGGGCCGAGAGGCACAGAGGTCCGACAGCCCAGCCGTGGCAGGTTCCCTCCAGGGTCCAGGGCTGGGAGCTAGCTGTCCGGGCTGGGCAAGGCCCATTGCCCCAGACATCTGTGGGGGGCCTGCTCAGCGACCACGCATGCCTGCCACTGCCACTGCCGCTCCTCGGTGCTATTTCAAAGAGGACAAAGACTCACTGTAGGGGAGCCATGAGGCCACAGAGGAAACCCCCCTGGGTCCCCAAAGAAGTCTGTCACTGAGGACAGTGGTGTCTATGGCGCTCTCAGGCTCTTGGACCTCTCTAGGGGCCAGGGCGCTTTCTGTCCCCTCTTGCCATCCTCAGTTGCGCTGGGTCCTCCACAGCCACTGTTTTCCACCTGGCTGGGGTCCAGGCCTTTGCTGAAAGCGCACATTTGAAGTCGCAACAGGCCACTGGGCTCAATGCTACCCAAAAATTGCCCCCAAGTCACCACTACACAGCCACTGCAAAGACCCACATCTCAACAGTCAGCGATTCGTGTCACCAAGGCCCTTGCCTGCCTCTAGTGCCACTCTTCCCCTTTCTCATGAGGAAACTGGCCCTCACGGGGGACCTGGGGCCCGCTAAGGGTCACCCGGCTAGGAAGTTGCAAAACGGGGCTGGTGTCGGATACCCGGTCTCCAACCTGCTCCTCGTCTTCCTGCCACATTGCCAGCACCTGCTGCTTCCTGCCTGCCCTGGCCTGTGCTTTCGCTCACTACGACGCAGAAGATGCCTGGCATGGTGCTAACTGCGGGGCCTCGGCGGCCCGGATAGCACGGGAAACATTTTAATGCTGGGCAAGGCCTGAGAGCGAATAAACTCCATCTCTGGGCCTATGTCTGGAGAGGCAAAGCCCCAAACTGACCTCGGTTCTGCCGAAGGTCAGCCCAAACGCTGTCTGGGCAGAGCCCTGCCCACTTCTCTCCCCAGACAGCACGGCTAGGAATGCAGAGAAGGGATTAGTTCCTCCGTGGTTGGAGCCCCGGTTCGTTTTTATCAGACAGGCATTTTTAACCAGACCTTTGAAGGCTGGTGTGGTGGGTATTTACAGCGAGCGAGACGCAGTTAGAAGCCCTGTGCTATTCTTGGCTGCCACTTGTCTTGCTGAGTGAGGGTGGGCGCGTCGCCTGACCTCGCGTGCCTGAGTTTCCCTGCCCCACTAGGCATGCCTGGTGTGAGGCACCGAGATGGGGCTCCTTTCCAGAGCGACCGTGCCGGAAGGCAAGGTTTACGGTAAGCACCAGAGACACCTGTCTAAATATGGCTGGATTCCTCGGCCACATCCGAGTGACAAGGGCCACGGTTGGTTATTTAGGATTCTTAGCATCCTCAACAGATGGATACTGAGTACCCATCAGATGGTCAGACAAAGTGTTTTTTACAGCTTTATTGAGAAATAATTCACATACCCCCCAACTCACCCATTTAAAGAGTACAATTAAGAGTATGGTTTTTAATGCACTCATAGATACATGCAATCCACTTAGCCTGTTGAGGTTGCTATAACAAAATACCACAGGCTAGGTGGCTTATAAACAACAGAGGTTGGTTTCTCATAGTTCTGGAGGCTGCTGCCTCCAGATCAAGATGCTGGCAGATTCAGTGCCTTGCAGAGAGTCACTTCCCATTTATGTTGTTGCTGTTAGGTGCCGTCGAGTCGGTATCGGACTCATAGCGACCCTCATAGGGTTTTCAATGGCTGACTGTTTCAGGATTGCCTTGGGAGTGGATTGCCAGGTCCTTTTCCCATTTTTGCGAGGCTGGGAATTGAATTCGGGACCTCAGAGACTGCAGCACAGCACTATACCAACAGAGCTAAGTCCTAGCCCCTTCCTGTTTTATAGACAGCGCTTTCTCACTGTGTCCTCACACGGTGGAAGGGCAGAGGCTCTGCCTTGAGCCTCTTTTATAAGAGCAGTAATCCCACTCACCTCCCATAGCCCACCTCCTGGTGATTAGGTGTCAACACATGAATTTGGGGAGGGAGGCCAGACCAAAGCACAATTTGTCCTTAGAGTCAACCTGGGGAACTTTTCTACCAACTCAAAAAGAAACCCTGTACTTTTTAGCCATCCCCGCTCCAGCTCCTCTCCTTGCCCCCAGCCCCAGGCAACCACCCATGTCTTTCCGTCTCCCTAGAGTTCCGTTTTCACTTCGGTGTGGATGGAGTCGTGGAGGTGGCTGTCGGGCCGGCTTCTCCCTCACAACGTGCTGCCGCCAGGGAGGAGCAGGCAGCACCAACGAGGTGTCTGGCAGACACATTTGCGGGTCTCCCGGCACTGGGCACCTTGCTCAGAGCACGTGGGAGAAGACAGATGAATCGCCGCAGCTGCTGACCCCTCAGTGCCGCGCCTGAGCGCCGTGAGGCAGAAGGAGGCTGCTGAGGACACGCGACATGGTGCGCGTCCCGCTGGAGGGTCTGGGATGGCTTCTCGGAGGAGGTGGCCTTTCCGAGGAGTCTCCCAGGACCAAGTGGAGTTGAGAGAGGGGCAGGGAGGGGAGTCCAGAGGGCAGAGGCTGCGCCGAGCCCTGGGGAAGGAAGGAGTGAGCCCGGAGGGGCGCAGGCAGGACAGTGGCGAGATGGCCCCGTTGACAGAGCAGACTCACTGAGGACAGCACATGTACTCCTGGCAGGCGGGCAGGGTGCAGGCGTTGAAGGCTCTCAGAGGGGAGCAGGCCACGCCTCCTCCCATTGTGCTCTCACCAGAGACCCTGTCCAGTGGTGACGGCCTCCAGGGGACAGCCCGGCCCGAGTGCCCCAGAGCAGGCTGAGGAGACAGGAGCGCCGCCTGTGTGCGCGAGGAAAGGCCGAGTCTCCGGGCCTCCTGGGATTGAGGGTGGAGGCAGTGGAGGTCGCAGGCCCGCGCTCCCTCCCTAGCACGCGGCCTTGGCCAGGTTCCCTTTCCCTGGGGTCTGATTGGCCTTGGCTGTGCAAGGCAACGAATGTGGTTCCTCACCTGAGGATTGCGGTGGGCAGACAAAGGTCGACAGACACAGAGCTTTTGGCCCAGGTCAGGCTTGGCAGGTGCCCACGAGTCTTGAACTGTTTTTCCTGTGGAGTCCCTTGCCTCAGTTTCCCCATTTGTGAGATGGGGCTTGGCATGCGGATCTCTAAGCAAAGCCCTCAGCACAGGCCTTGTGCGTAGCCAGATGTCTAAAAGGCATCAGCTGGTACCGACCCCGCAACAGGACAGTCACACAGTTTTCTTTCTTGCTCCAATTTCAGCTGAGACCTGGAGGGCACAAAATGATACCAGAGGTGTGGTCCCTCTCGCTGTCCCCCCATTCCCGTCCCCATAAGGAAAACTCCAGAGCCAGCTGTCTTCCCTGATGAATTCTACCAAATGTTGAAGGAAGAAATAATGCCAACCGTACACAAACTCCTCCAGAGTACTGAGAAGGGCATCCTTACCAATTTATTCCATGGGGCGTTACTCTGATACCAAACGCAGCAAAGGCAGAAGAAAACAATGAACAAATGTTCATCAAGATAGATGTAATGAGAGCCGGGCGCAGTGGCATACACCTGTAATCCCAGCGACTCCGGAGGCGGAGGCAGGAGAATCGCAGGTTCAAGACCAGAGGCAGTCTGCATAACTTAACAAGACCCTGTCTCAAAAAAAGTGAAAAAGGAGCTGAGGGTGCAGCTCAGTGGTCCAGCACTTGCAAAGCATGCAGGCGCGTGGCCCTGGGTTCAACCCCTAGTACCGCAAAAAAAGAAAGAAAAAAAAAAAGATAGATGTAACGAACCTGAGTGTGGTGGCGCACACCTGTAATCCCAGAAATTCAGGAGGTGGAGGCAGACGATCACAGGTTCGAGGCTAGAGGCAGCCTGCGTAATTTAGCAAGAGCATCTAAAGATAAAAAATAAAAAATGGGCTGGGGTGCAGCTCAGTGGTAGAGCACTTGCAAAGCATGTGTGAGACCCCGGGTTTCCATCCGAGAGAACTGAAGGCGTGTCCTCCCAAGACTTGTAAACAAATGTACGTAGCCTCTGTGTCTGTAACAGCCTCAAACTGGAAACAGCCCAGATGCCCATCAACAAGTAGATAAACCAATTGTGGGACAGTCACAGAGTAAGGAGCTACCTGGTTTTAAAAGGGATGAATATTAACACACGCATCAACACAGACAAACCTCCAATGGTGATTCGAGGAAAGAAGCCAAACGAAAAGGAGTGTGCACTGAATGACGGCATGTATATAAAAATCTGCCCAGGCTACTTCGTCTTAGCAACGGGTCAGTGGTTGCCAGGGTATGGGAGAGGCAGGGAAGGCAGGAGGGCGATGCTGAGTTTTGGGGGTGCTGGACAGCAAGTTTTGGGGGTGCTGGACACCTTCAATGTCTTACCGGGTGTACAGATGCCAAACTGAAGCAGATGGCCGACTTTGCACACCCGAAACACTGTTTCATAAACAAAGAGCAACATGGCCACGCCTTCTTGATACCCTGAGAAATTCTTTTTCTTTTTCTTTCTTTCTTTCTTTTTTTTTTTTTTTTTTGTAGTACTGGGGGTTGAACCCAGGGCCTCACGCCTGCATGCTATGCAAGTGCTGGACCACTGAGCTGCACCCCCAGCCCATTTTTTTCCTTTTTGAGACAGGGTCTGGCTAAGTTACACAGACTGCCTCTGGTCTCGAACTTGCAATCCTCCTGCCTCCGCCTCCCGAGCCACTGGGATGACAGGCATGCGCCACCACGCCCAGCGATACCCTGAGAAATTCTAATCAGATCAGTAAGGTTCCAGGTGACAAGGCCAGATGTGCAGTCTGGGTGAATGTGCGAGCCTGAGTCTCAGCCTTCTAACTTTGCTCCGTACAGCCAAAGTGGTGCCCTGTGAGGTAGGGTTTGGCTTTGGAGGGGTAGGTGGTCCCCCAAGGCCTCTCTCTCTGCAGGAGCCGGCTTTCTGGACTTGGAATCCAGCCTGGACTCGAGGACCTTGTCCAGTTAGTCTGGGCATCATCTCCCTCAGCCCTCCCTGGGAAGGAAGGTGGGTCATATGCAGGATCCAGACCTCTCTTGCTTCCCCAGCCAGCAGCCCATCCAGTCCACCAATGCCACACCTGTGGTTCCCATGGGACCACAGTGCCCTGCATGGCAGGCCATATCCACGTCAGCCCCTTCTCTGCAGTTCTCTGGAGGAGTTTGTGTACGGTTGGCGTTATTTCCTCCTTCAACATTTGGTAGAATTCATCAGGGAAGACATCTGGATCTGGAGTTTTCCTTATGGGAAAGTTTTCAATGATAAATTTGATTTCTTGCATCGGGCGCGGTGGCGCACGCCTGTAATCGCAGCGGCTTGGGAGGCGGAGGCGGGAGGATCACAAGTTCCAGACCAGAGGCAGTCTGCGTAACTTAGCGAGACCCTGTCTCAAAAAGTAAAAAAATGGGCTGGGGGTGCAGCTCAGTGGTCCAGCACTTGCAGAGCATGAAAGCACAAGGCCCTGGGTCCAATCCCTAGTACCGCGAAAAAAAAAAAAAAAAAAAAATTGATTTCTTTAATAGGTCTAAAGCTATTTCTTCTACAGTAAATTTTACTATTTTTTTCAAGTTGTTGGATTTACTGGCATCAAGATATTCATAGCATTCTCTGATATTATTATATATATGCATGTGTATATACATATACATATGTGTGTATGTATTAATATAAATACATAAATATAAATATTAGTCTCACTGTATAGGCCAGGCTAGCCTGGAACTTACTATGTAGCCTAGGTTGGCTCAAACTCCCCGTTCCTCTGCCTCAGCCTGCTGCGTCCCTTGAGTGTCCTTTTACCACATAAACAATCTGTAGTGATGCCCCGTTTCTTATTCCTTGCCAGTTTGGCTGGAGTTCATTAATTGATTTTCTCACAGAACCAGCAAACCAGAGTTTGCTGATTTTTGTTTTATTCTTTGGCTTGTTTTCTGCCTTATTGAGTTCTGCTCTTATCTTTATTGTCTTCTGCCTACTATGGGCTTCCTTTACTTTTCTTTTTCTGGTTTCTAAGATAGCTTTTTTTCTGATATTATTATTGTTGTTGTTGTTAGGTGCCATCGAGTCGTGTCTGACTCATAGCGACCCTTATAGGATTTTCAATGGCTGATTGTTTCGGGATTGCCTCAGGAGTGGGTTGCCACGTCCTTAGCCCGTTTTTTGTGGTGCTGGGAATCAAACTCGGGACCTCAGAGACAGCAGAGCAGCGCCCTACCAACTGAGCTAAATCCCAGCCCCGTATTATTATTAACTAACTATTGTTATCATTTGCAGTTCTGAAGGGTTGAACTCAGGGCCTTCTACATGCTAGGCAAGTGATCAACCATGAGCTGAACCTCTAGTTCCCTTTCTATTTTTATTTTGAGAGAGGGTCTTGTGCTAAGTTGCACAGGCTGCCTCTGGCCTTGAAGTTGGGATCCTCCTGCCTCAGCCTGAGTGCTGGGATTCACAGGTGTGCGCCATGGCACTCAGCTTTGTATTTTAACATAGGCATTTAGCGCTATAAATTTCCCTGTAAGTACTGCTTTAGCGCCACAAATTGTGATATGCCATGTTTTCATTTTTCATACAGTTAAAAATACTTTCTAATTTCCTTTTTTATTTCTTCTTTGAATCATGAGTTATTTAGAAATGTGTTATTTAGCTTCTGCATATCTGGAGATCTTCCAGTTATCTTTCTGCTGCTAATTTCCAATTTAATTCCATGGTGGTCAGAGAACATATTTTGAATGACTAGAATTCTCTTACATTTATTGAGATTTGGTATATGACTCAGAATATGACCTATCTGCATGCATTTGAAAAGCACAAACATTCTACTGATTTGGGGTGCAATGGTCTATAAATGTCGATTAGATCCAAGCTGGTTGATGTGTTCTTCAAGTTTTCTATATTCTTACTGATTTTCTGTGCACTCATTCTATCAATTATTGAGACAGGGTTGCTGAAACTTCTGAGTATAATTGTGGATTTATCCATTTCTCTTTGTAATTTTTATGACTTGGCTTCATATATTCCAAAGCTCTGTTATCAAGTGCAGAAATATTTAGGATTCCTATCCTCTTCATGCCTGCAGCCGCAGCCCTGTGGCATCGGATTCTGTCAGATCTCGGAAGCTAAGCAGGGTCCGGCCTGGTTAGTACTTGGATGGGAGACTACCTGGGAACACCAGGTGCTGTAGGTTTGGGAGACGGACCCAGCAACCCACTCCCAAAAATCAGGCCGCCAATGAAAACCCTATGAACAGCAGAGAAGCACTGACAATAGTGTTTCGCCTGTTGTACGTAGGATCGCTATGAGTTGGATACCGACTCGACGGCACCTAACAACAACAACAACAAATTCTCTTCATGATTGACACATCACTAGAAGACTGTGTTTATTCTTGGTAATATCTCTACCTGATATAAATATAGCCCCTCTAGCTTTTTTAAAAAGTTCGTGTTGGCATGATATCTTTTCCCACCCTTTTTAACCTGTTTGTTTCTTATATTTGATGTCAGGTTTTTTTTTTTTTTTTTTTTATAGGTAGCGTATAGGTGGGTTGAGGGGGCTGCCTTCTTTTTAAAAATTATCTTCTATTTTGAGGCAGGCTCTTGCTAAGTTGCGCAGTTTGCCTCTGGCCTTAAACTCATGATCCTCCTGCCTCAGCCTCTCCAGTTGCTGGGATTAGAGGTGAGCAACTCAGTGCCAGGTCTTGCTCTTTGTTTTCTATTTGTCCTGTTGTTCTTTGATCCTTTTTTTTTTTTTTTTCTCTCTTTTCTGCTTGCTTATTTTGCTGGTTTTTTAGACATAGTCTCATGGTGTGGCCCAGGCTAGGCTGGGACTCACTGTGTAGTCCAGGCTGGCCTTGAACTCACGAGGATCCTTCTGCCTCAGCCTCCTGAGTGCTGAGATTACAGGCGTGTGCACCACCATGATTGGCTTTATGCTTGCTTTTTGGATTAGTTTTTATGACTCCATTTATATTCCTTTTATTGTTTTATTAGCTATAATTACTGTGCCTTAACATATTTTGGATATGTTCTTGGATGAGACCAGTCCCTAGAGAAGGACATCATGTTTGGAAGTCTGGCAGGTCAATGAAAAAAAGGAAGACCCTCCACTAGATAGATTAACACAATGGCTGCAACAATAGGGTTAAACATAAAAAAGATCGTGTGCCTGGCACCGTGTTGGGGAGTGTTTCTTTCTGTTGTTCCCAAGGTCCCTACAAGTTGGACGTCACTCGACAGCCTAACTGTTGTGCAATTTTACTGGTTGCTTTGAGGTTTATCATGCACTGTTTGACTTGTAACAGGTTGTCTTCCGTCAATGTTAACAGTATTCTTGCTCTCTCCCAGCCTTTGTGTTGTCGTTACATTTTTCTGCATGTCATAAAGCCCACAGTGCATTATTTTTGCTTTAAACAGTTACATTTTAAAGAGATTTAGAAAATACCCTCCACAATCTTTATATTTGCTCATGTAATTACCTTTTCTGATGCTTTTTGTATTTTCCCCATCTTCCCTCCTTTTCAGGGACTCCAGTTACAGAGATGTTGTCCCCACAGTTCACTGATGCTGTTTCAATATTTTTCAGTCTTCTGAGTGTGGATCATTTCAGACAGTTTCCATTGCTATGTCTTCCGGTTCACCAGTCTTTTGCACGGTGCTATGTAACATCCTGTTAACCTTTTCTAGGAGGTTCTTATCTCAGATATTACAGTTTTCATCTCTAGAAGCTTCGTTTGGGTCTTTTGTGTATCTTTCATGGCTCCATGTAGCCTGTTTAATCTTTCCTCTAGCTTCTCAAAAACATAGAATACAGTTGTAATAATGGTTTTAAAGGTCTTGACTGCCAATTTTATCACCTGGATCCCTTCTGGGTCTACTTCAAGGGTTTGATTTCTCATTAGAGACTGTATTTCTCTGCTTTTTGGCATGCTTGGTAATTTTTGATTGTGTGCTAGACATTGTAAAATTTATTGTATTGAGTCCTAAGTATTTTTGTATTTCTATAAATTTCTTCTTAATTCTGAGCCGGGCGTGGTGGCACACGGCTGTAATCCCAGCGGCTCGGGAGGCAGAGGCGGGAGGATCGCAAGTTTGTCACTGGAGGCAGTCTGTGTAACTGAGACCTTGTCTCAAAAAGTAAAAAAATGGGCTGGGGGTGCAGCTCAGTGGTCCAGCACTCGCTTAGCATGCAAGTGCGAGGCCCGGGGTTCAACCCTGAGTACCTCCAAATAATAATAATAATAATAATAATAATAATAATAATAATAATAATAATAATAATAATTTTTTCTTAACTCTGGCCTCTTTTATGGAAATAGATTCATTTGGGTCTTGTTTTTAAGCTCTATTAGGTGAGATGAGAGTGGCATTTTGTGTAGGACTAATATTCTCCCACGACTAATGTGGGGCATCGCCCTGCCGCTGGACTCGCTCCAGCCGTGAGCAGGAACCAGCAGCCAAAGACCTGTCTTCTGGTGACGGGGAGCTGGGCACCCAGGAGCCGCACCGCCTGGAAAGGAGGCTTATGCCCACGGCTGCTCTGAGAAGCCTTGAGAAAGGCAGGCTCAGAGGCTTCTGCCCACGGCGGCTCCTTGCTTCTTTTCTTCCCAGTGAAGACTCCGAGTGCTCTGCTCCAACAGCTCTTTATTTCTTCCTTGTCTGTCCTGGTCGATGTAATGGACCCAGACTGCTCTGTGTACTGCCCTTATATAATCTTCTGGGGCTCACTAGGGACCAATCAGAGGCAGTCACCCCATATGGGTTTCAGCCAATCAGAGGGGATATTCAAATTTGGTTTGGTAAAAGTAGCCAATCAGGGGTGGTTCCAGAACGGTCCAATCAGGAGTCGTTCTGGGGTTTGGAAACAGCCAATCCGTGTCGAGGGGACTGAGGCAAGGGAATAGATGCCAGAGCCATGTTGGGGAGCTCGGCGACCCTGAGTTTCTGGATGTAGGGCAAAGGTAACTGCCTGGGGAACAAGCCTCAGTCCTCCAAGGGGCCTAGATAGGCCCCGGGGCAAACTGCTTCTCTAGGCAGTGCCCTACAGACTAAGGCAAAGCCCTTCTGAGTGCTATATCCAAAGCTAAGTAAGTTATTAGGTTTTCCACTTTGGCAGGAACAAGCACTGTTCTTGCACTAGAGAGCTGAAGATTTTGCCCTCGTCTGCTCATGTTGCTTTTTTATGCAGACTAAGGATTTCCTCAAATGCTTGTGCCCATCATCACTTAATAGTTGAGAGTCTTCTGCAGCCACACTCTGCAGATCTCTCTGTGAGGAATCCCTTAAGGATACTCTGCTTATGAACTCAGTGAGACTGCTGGGCTCCACGGGGTTCCTGGCTCTGCACAGAGGTCTGGGGTGAATCTAAGGGCTCCCCTCCTTTAAGATCCCTATCTTTCCTGGTCGGAGGTGAATTGTCTTGCAAACTGTTGACTAGATTTTTCATTGTCTCAGAAAAGATGATAAACCTTATTCCTACTAATTGACCTTACTGGAAAATAAAATCTAAGCTCACCTAGGAATAAATGAATTTATAGGCCAGTACTGCCCCATATTTTCTAAAGGAAGAAGAACTCGAAATAATCAAGACTTAGAAGAATTAGTTGATTTTGACAGCTGCAGTGGTGCACACCTGTAATCCCAGTGGCTTGGAGGTGGAGGCAGGAGGATCACAAGTTTGAGACCAGAGGCAATCTGTGTAACTTAGCGAGATTCTGTCTCAAAAAGTAAACAAATGGGCAGGGGGTGCAGCTCAGTGGTCCAGCACTTGCAGAGCACACAGGTGCGAGGCCCTGGGTTCAACCACCAGTACCGCAAAATAAATAAATAAGATAAAAATAAAAATAAAAATGGGGCTGAGGGTGCAGCTCTGCGGCAGATCCCTTGCACAGTATGTGAAAGGCCCTTGGTTCAGCCCTCTAGTTCCGCCATAAACAACTAAAGCAAACGACCCTGTTCGTGCTTTCTAACTTCCTGGAAATGCTGGCGGGTGACAATCAGGTGGCTCCATCAGCTCCCACAGCCCCTTCTGTCAGCGGCAGCCAGGGACTGGAAAGTCACGGCTGGCCCTTCTCACCGCTCCCCTCCCACAGCCGCTCGGCCAGCTGGCGCGCTTAGGGAAGATTAGCAAGTGGTAGGCAGGGATAGCCAGAAGGGGGGCTCCAGTGGGGAGCAGAGGACACCTGCTCCTGTCTCCTGAAGAGACAGGGACCTGCGGGCTGGACAGACAGAGGACACAGAGTATCCTCTCTTGAGGGCAGCCTTGCGTTCTCCTGGGCCCAGACAGGCCAAGCAGGGAAAGGAATCAGGTGTCTCAGGCCAAGGTCTGTGCCGCCTCTGGGGACCCTGAGCCTCACTCCTGAAGGGAGCTGCTGGGCAGCTCTGGGACCAGGTAGGAGCCCAAGGCCAGGGACAGGGCCTGTCTGTTTGGGCCTAAGTTCCCCCCAGAAGCCATTGTGAGGACCCCACACTTTGTACCATGTCACTGTGCTCTGCCTGTGAGCTTGGGGCAGCAAAATGAGTCCCTCCAGCCAGGGTGTCTCCCGCAGCCTTGCATACCTGGCCCGCTGGGTGCCCGTGCAGCCTGCACTCCGCACCCCTCCCAGGCTCTGGCTTCTCCCGAGAGCCATGGATGTCTGTAAGACCCCTGTCAGTTGTGGCTTCTCTCTGGGAAGTCGTTCTGGGAGTCACTTATCCGCAGTGTGTGACTCTTGCTCTGTGCAGGCGCTGCCAGGGCTGAGGGCGACAGGGTCCTGCCTCTTGGGGCTGCCCACTGGGGAAGCCGAGAGGACACAGCCAACAATGAACCAGGCAGCCAAGGCCACAGGGCGTCATAATTGCACTGTGTGCCTCTTGAGTAGCCCGGGGGGGTAGGGCAGGAGAATACAAAGTGGGAGCTGTTGCCGGTGAGTGGGCAGTGGCACAGAAGGCTTTTGGGGGAGCCTGAGACCTGCCGCCCTGAGACCTGAGGGTCTTGGGAAGAGCAGCCCTGGTGGGAGGGATGGGGCCATCTGAGGCACAGAGAACGTGCAGAGGGGCCTGAGCACAAGCAGGGAGGGTAGAAAACGGTGGGGGGGGGCGGGCTTCTAGCCACTTCTAGAAGGTTAGGACAGACCTAGGTCAGACAGGCGGCAGGCACAGGGCTGGAGGCTGGACTGTGGCTCCTGCCACAGCTGTGAGGGGTAAACCCTGCCTTCCGGTCCCCTCTCCCTGTCCCCGCCCAGAGCCCAGACTCTTTCCCAGCAGCTGGAACCCACAAACAATGCAGAGCATCTCCGGCCAGGGCTGCGGTATGGACAGCTTCTATTTATAGGCAGAGAGGCTGAATAATGCACAACTGTCACCTGGGTGGGTCTGCGGCCAGATCTCCCTCGGGCCTCTGGGAGGCCTCAAGGCTGGACTCAGCGGGGACGGCAAAGGAAGTCCACAGGCCTGGCTGCTGCCCCCGGGCCTGAGCCCCTCAGGAAAGCAGGTAGCAACCCCCAGTTGGAGCTCCAGCTTCCTCTCCTGGGCTGTAGTTTAGGGACAACAGTCACCGATACAAACAAGGCTGGAGGCAGCAGGGGGGGTCGAGGAGCCCGAAAGGGCTCTCTGTGCCTGAGGCCCAAGGTGGGCAGGTTTCTGGGGGTGGCTAGCGGGTGATGGTAGCCTGGCAGGGCTGGAAGGCAGGCGTTCCTTCCACAGCGGATGGGTGCTTCAGGGAGGAGGCAGGGTGAGACCTCAGGAGCCCAGTCCAATTCCAGCGTGGTGCCACCCCCAGCTCTTGTGTGGCGGGCAGGCTGCTTTCCTCTCCATCTGATTTCTCCTCTGCAACACGGCATGGGCGCCAGTACCCAGCTCACAGGGTTAAATGTGACAGCGTTGGGGAGGAGTTTAGGACAGATACTGCCTGGCACATCATAGGCACTCGATGAATTACGAGTTCTGGGATTTAGCTCAATTGGTAGAGCACTGAGCTGCAGTCTCTGAGGACCCGAGTTCAATTCCCAGCACCGCAAAAATGGGAGAAGGACCTGGCAATCTACTCCCAAGGCAATCCCGAAACAGTCAGCCATTGAAAACCCTGTGAGGGTTGCTATGAGTCAGATACCGACTTGATAGCACCTAACAACAACAAATTTAATCAAATAAGACAGGGGAGCGTTAGCAACATGCCTTGCAGGAAAGTCGCCATGCATCTGTGCAGCAAGGTGAGCCACAAAGCACCTCCCAGGACGAGTTCCAGGAACCTGACTCCACACGGGAAAGGTCCTGGGGTAAAAATCCTTGGGGACTGGAATTCTGTCAACTCAGGCACCTCTGCACACTGAAGGCGCACTAAGTCCTCCACTCAAAAGACCTGGGATGTGGTATTCCAGCCGTCCTTTCCCCAAACCCACTGGACGGTGAAGTCCTCCCAGTATGGGCAGAGCAGGGCTCTCCAGGAGAGCAGATCGCTCCTGGCTTGCACTGCTTTTGGCCATGGGCTTCGTGAGCCTTGGAGAACAGATGGGGTAAAGAGGCCTTGGTCTGGGCCGGTTGTTTGCTAAAAAGAAAATGCTTGGCCGTTCTGGCCAGGTGTCCTGTTCAAAATTAAAAATGGGGATTAATGAGTTGAAAGAGGAAAAGCACCTCAGTGGTGACTGCAGAGCGAGCCAGGGACCCTCCTCCTTCGTGCCAGGTTGTGATTCACGACTGCATGGCAGGGGACAGGATGGGGGTGAGGCAGGCATTTCCTCCTGTCGTCAAGAGCTTCCCAGGGGGGCTTGGCGGCAAGGTGGTGACGGGGGACTCTGATGCTGCCATGGTTTTTGTGTGTGGGTCTCACTGATGACTGCAGAGAGACCCCTTAACTTGGATAATGGCACAAAAACTGTGCCGTGGGAGGCAGGCTGCCTCCGACGCTCACGGGTACAGACAGGGTGTTTGCGGACCTTGCCCGGAGAGGGATTTTGTGTTGGAATCACCTGCTTGTGAAGAGCCAACGCAGAGGCCCCCACGAGCTCACCCACATCACAATCTCAAACCAGCCTCTGAGCGGCACCGCGGCAGGGCCAGCCCTCACCCAGACTGCGTGTTTGTGTCTACGATAAGGGGCCAGCCAGGGGGCAGGTGCTCCCAGCCACCCCTCTCCCAGAAGTAAAGGGGATCCATGTGGGACCATCTCACCTGTCAGGCACGACCGTGGAAGGGGTGTAAGTCACCGGTGGCCTGCATGGGCCACCTCGTCTCTTGAACCATCACCTGCCCGGGAGGCACCCCAGTCTGCCTCTTACCCTCAAGCCACTATGGGGCCAAGCTCTGGCCAGAGCAGGTGAGGTGCAGGGCTGGTCAGCCTGTCTGGTCTCTGGCCTTTCTCCTCGTGTTTTGCAGCACTGCCTCACGCATGCTCTCCCTCTGAGATGCCTCCCCAGGTCCTTTCTATTTTTTATCTTGAGACACAGGCTCACTACGCTGTACAGGCTGCCTCTGGCCTTGCGCTTCCAGTGCTCCTGCCTCTGCCCTGAGTTGCTGGGAGGAGAGGTGTGCACCATGGTACCCAGTTGTCCACACCCTTTCTGTAATGCTAGGCCCATGACCTAGAAACTTCTTGAGGCTTCCAGAATCAGGAAACCAGGCTGAAGGCACTGCCAGGACACAAGGGTGGGTGGCCAGCGCCGAGGGGCCACCAGGTCCGCCCGGTCAACCGGTGTGCAGGACTTGGACCTCTGTTCGGATGAACAGACAGGTGTACGGGAGTCTGTGTGACATGGACTCCACCCCCAACCTGTGGTCCTGACCACGGCACCGTCCTCTGAGGCACTGGTTTAGAATTTTGCATCTGGAGAAGCCAAGCAAAATACGATCCAGCTCGTGAGGCCCGCCTGCCCTCTTTCCTTCCTGCCTTCCCCGAGTCGCACAGGCACGAATGTAAAATGGCCTGGGTCTGCCGCTGGTGCCCCGCAAGATGCTGCTGCAGGAGAGCTGGTGTGGCCTACTGCCCGGCCTGTGACCCCTGATGGCCTCTACCCAGGAGTGGTATAGGGCGCAGCAGCCTCTCCCTGGGCACGCGGGGGCCGTGTGCAGTCCCAGCCCGACATCCGGTAGCTGGGCCCCTGGAGGAGGCAGGATGTGGAGCTGGGACGACCTCTGCCATCTACCACTGTCATCAGCCCCAAAAAAGGAGTGCCGAGGGGCTTGGACACCAGAAGCGCATTCCTCGGGCGCCGCTGCACTTGAGAGTGAGTGGTGGGGTATTATCTGGCTGAGCACAGCTGACAGGCCTCGCGGAGATGTCACCCGCCACCTCGGGGGAGGATTAATGTGGAGTCTGAGGTCAAGGGTTTTGGCGGGGCCGGCTTCTATTTATGAGGAGCCTCTGCGGGAAGCGTGAGGTGGGGAACGGGCTAGGCGGGGTGGGTGGGCTGGCAGGACGGCACGTGGGGCGAGGGTCGGCTCCCGTCACCCCCTCACACCACTCCCTTCAGAACCAGCCCCTTGGCTGCGAGCCTCAGGACCCCTGGGCACAGTTGCCGAGCACACACGGAGAGCAGGCCCCAAGGTGGGCTGGGAGCCCTGGGCACTGTCCCCCCATGTCATGGATGAATGGCCTCAAGTGAGAGAGGGTGACGGGCTCTTCACAAGAGGCAGAGCCCCTAATTAACCCTTAATTAGCATCGTGCTTCTTAAGTGTGCGACCCTGTGACATGTGTATCTGCACTGAAGCACCGGCTACAAGTGACTCTTGTGCAGTACCTGCCCCAGGTCTACTTGTACCCTGCAGTACCGGTTCACACTTAATGGAACCGCAGACAAATCCTCCCTCTTCTGTCATAAACCGCACACAGCAGACGGACCGTCCCCATGGATGCCACCAATCTAGTCCCAGGTCTTGGCTCTGCTGGCAGCTGGTTCAGGGAGCAGTCCCTGGACCTCCCCAGTGTGACACCGAGACCCCTCCTGAGCACAGACGTCCAGTCCTCCTGCATCAGCCTCTAAGACTGGCCATCACAAACAACTCCCCAGGGGAGGCGGGGCCCCAAAACAGGCTGCGGGGTAATGGAGACACTGCTGTGACCCACTGTCCCCAAACAAGTCAACGGAACCAAGAAGTCACAGTGGCTGTACTACGATACATTAATGCCACATGTCAAACTTAAAAAAATACAACTGCCACCAGGTAGGGCAGTGTGTGCCTGTGGCCCCGGCACCTGGGAGGCTGAGGCAGGAGGACTGAGAAACGTTCGAGGACAGCTTGGGCTACATGGCGAGTTCCAGACCATCAACCCACCCCACCCCACCCCCGCCGAACACACATCCCAAAACAAAAAGAAAACCCCAAACTTCCCAATATGTAAAACTCTAAACCAGGGTCCCTTTCCAGCCCGGCCCTGCTAATGACCAAAGCCAAAGCACTGTCACGCTGTCCGCCTAGAAGGTGAGACATTCTTACGCCTACTTGTGATGCAAGGTCGTCCTTGTTAGGACCTAAACAGGCCCAGGCTGAGAGAGACCACACTGCAGAGAAACGAGCGCTTGTGCAGCCCTGAGGGCACGCACTCAGCCTACCTGCAAACGCTGCTGCCAAGCCCAGTGTGGGGCCGTGCGTGGTACCTGGCAACGGCAGTTCTCTGCAACGCCAGGTCCACCCTAGGGTTATGTGCACAGTGGGAACACCGAGCCAGTCACTGTCCCCTACTGGGTATGAAGGCTGTGTCTCAGCACACCGGCCACCTCCTCGCCAGGATGGAAGGAACCAGCTGTGGACCCACACACGGCACCCAGGAAAGACGAAGAGCGGCAGCACGCGGTGCGCGCTGCTCTGCTCGCCGTGCCTGCCCCACAGCTGGCTGTGACAATCCTGAAAGGGGTCACTATGCTTCCAGAACCCCCCGAGGCTGTGGGCGTGAGTCTCCACAGCTCCGCTGCTGACGGGCTGCCACAGAAGCACAAAGGACGCACGGCAGAGACACACAAAGGCACCCGCCACGTCCCGCCTCCTCCCGGGGCAGCCGCCCCAGGTGGAGTGAGGCTGGGGCAGTTTCCACTCTCGGTTCCTCAGAGCCACGGAAACGGCGAAGCGCCGCTGCTTGGCTGGGGGCTGAAGAAAGCGCGCGCTCTGTACAGAAACAGCCCGCACAGTTTAATAGCGGGGGGACCCAACACAAATTACAAAACGACACCGGAAAGCAGGCAGGTAGCTGGCGTTTTGGTCTCTGTTGTTTCTTTCCAGATGTGTGTTTCGCTGAGAAAGTCCGCTGGAAAGCCTGCTCTGGTGTCCCCTGGGGAAGAGAAGCGGCCTGTGCCGTGGGTCCCGGGAGCCAAGAGCAACACTGCCACTGCTCAGCTTCTCCAGCCACCGAAGCCCTGGACAGACCTGAAGGAAGAGCGGGACAGCCATCAGTTCCCGCTCCGGCTGCGGAAGGGCTTCAGTGCCCACACAGCTGCTGGCACACGGCACGAGACTTTGGGGACACCACAAGGGAGACGAGGAAAGCATGGCAGAGGCCTGCCTCTCGGGAGGCACATCTCTCACCCACGACCTGCACGCGCTCGGGGCAAGCCTGGCATTGCTGGCCATGCTTAACATAGCGCAGGACCCAGACCTTCGCTTTCCAGCACAGCTTGGAAAACAATGCCCAGCCCAGCAGGAACTAGCGTTTCAACAGTTTCCCACGCCCCGACCCCGACCCCTGCTGCCCTCAGTAATGCTTTAAGTCAGGTCAGACTCCAGATGAAAGACAACCACTTACGAGTTAGATGATCCAAAGCTGAACCCTAAAAACAGATGGAAAGAGTAATGTTAAAGCGCCCACGTGCGACAGCCAGTCCCCCCACCCCCCAGGCTCCTTCCTCTGCTTAGTCCCAGGGAAAGCCGCCCAGACCCCTCACTCTGAGCTCACACCCCCTTCACTCCCAGGTGCCATCTCTGGCGCCCCTGCCTCCCCAGGCCGCTCTGTACCCCACAGACTGGTTTCAGTGGGCAACTGGATGGGCTTCCTTTTTCCCATCTACCTGCTTCCTCTCACTTCTGAGGGTGAGAGAAGCGACACCAGGGTTCTAGGCCTGCGCCACTTCGCCCCCAGCACTTGTTTCCTTGTTTGCAAACTCATGATAGTGCATGCTTTAGCAGCTGCAAAAGCAGGGTGCTATTCACATGCAAGACACTTGGTGAAGTCCTACATCCTGTTTCTTGAATTTACTGGTTTGGCTTTTTAAACCAGGGCCTAGTAAGACTTGTTATTTGGAGTTCTCAAATCCTGAGGGAAAATGAAGTCATTTCTTCATTTGCTCAGAAATGGCCCAACGTTGCAAGTCTAACTACAAGCTGAAAAGAACATTTTATTTTTTCCCATTTTCAGCTTTTAAAATACTGAACGGAACAGCTAGGTCACAATGCTCATTTCTTTGGGGATGGGGCACCTGTCCGCAGAAAAGGCTCTCGACGGGGAGAAAGGACCACTTACCTCCAGTGCCTGACCCGAACCCGGAGAACCCGCCGCTCTGGGACCCGAAACCGGAAGTCTGCTGGGACAGGGACCCAAAAGTAGGAGCGTTCTGACTGGCGAGCGTGCCGAAGGAGGTGGTGTTGCTGCTGCTCCCAAACCTAGGTTCCAGTGAGGAGGACGGGGGTCAGTGTGGCCTCCCGCCAGCCTCAGCCATAGCCTCTCACAAAGAGTGGGTGGGAGCCCAGCAAGGGCTTCGCCACAGCTTTGGGAAGGCAAGTGATAGGCACACGATTCCAAGGCCACCCGCCGCGGTCATCTGGGAGCGAAACCGACCACACCTCTCGCATCCTCCAGGGCAGCCCTGCGTCCGAGCATCTCATCTACTGGCCCTTCTCCCTGCCCCATGCATCTGCTCTTAGCTCCTCTCTCGATCTTCGTTTACTGCCTGCCTGCCTCTTCCTTCCTTTCTTCCGTTCTCTCTCTTTTTGCAAGATGAGGTCTTGCTATGCCGCCCAGGTTAGCCTCAGCTCCCTGGGCACTGGCATTCCTCCCGTGGCAGCCTCCTGAGCAGCTGGGACCACAGGCCAGCACCACCGTGCCCAGAGATTCTATTTACTTTTCTTTTCTTTTCTTTTTTTTTGGCAGTACGGAGGGGCTGAACCCAGGGCCTTGCACATACTTTGCAAGCGCTGTACCACTGAGCTGTGCCTCCAGCCCCTTTATTACTTTTACTTGATTATATTTTTGTGGTAATGGTGGGCTGAAGCCAGGGCCTTGCACATACTTTGCAAGTGCTCTACCACTGAGCTGCACCCCCGACCCATTTTTTATTTCTTATGTTGAGTCCGAGTCTCGCTAAGTGATGCAGGCTGCCTGTGGCCTTGAACCTGCGACCCTCCTGCCTCCTCCTCCCAAATAGCTGGGATCCCAGGCGTGCTCCACTGTGCCTGGCTTTCTATGTCCTTTTAAAGAGTCTTTTGCAGAGGAAGATCATCATTCTATTTACCTCTCTCGGGAGGAGGGGCAGTTTCTAAGTCATTTAACTCCAAATTGTTTGTTTTACCAGATCAGTAAATACTGTACAAAACAATGTAAAAATGGCTATCATTTTCTCTCCTTTGCTCTCTCACCTGGGGACACCCCCTGGGCAACCTTACTGGGGTTCTCTCTCTAGATTTGGTACAGCAAATGAGGTTGAGGGACATTTCAAGATCATTCCTGTGGGATCTGCTGGGGTGGGGAGAGCCTCTGGGGCCTGGAGACCACCGGGCAGGGGACTGAGTTCAGGTTTTGCGGGGAAGAGGTAGGACCCGGGGTAGGAGCTCACCCCAAAGGCAAGGGCACCTGGAGTCCCGATAGGGAGCTCAGGGTCTCCCACACGCACGGCCAGAGCCCCGTCTCTTGCCCGCTTCCAGGGTGGCCTGGCTCCTCCCACCTGTGCCTCAGGGGCGACCGTCTCGGATCCTGCCAGGTCAGAGACAGGGCACAGCCTGGGATCTGCACCAAGGCAGTGGCTCTTCTGGAGATCTCATACCTGAGCTTGGGCTTGCTAGCCTTGTTCTAGAAAGTAGAACTGGCCAGCCAGTCAGAGTTTACGTGGGAATGTGATACTTTTCCCACAGTAAAGAAAACAGCTGGTTCCAAATAATAACACCTCAAGCCCCTCGGCAGTGGTGTGTGCAGACGGGAGGCCGTCAGACCTGCCCAGCACCCTGGGTTAGCCCAGGCCTAACTCTCCTCTTCCAAGTGCTCCCTCATGTTAGTTCTTGGGGGTCCTGAGGGCAACTGTCAAAGACCTGTGACTTTCTTCAAGAAATCCCAGAACGCCCATCTGTTCACTCACTTTTCTTGAGGGGCCTAGCGCCTTTGTGGAGAGGAGGGTTGAATAAGAAGCTAACTTCAGTTTATGTTCATGATGACGACACCCCCTTCCTGCCAGGATGCATTCCCAGGACTTCTCCAGTTCCCCCAAACAACAGAGCCTTAGCTCTCCACACCTGGGCCCCATACCGAGTGGGAGAGGCACGTCAGAGTCCCTTTCCAGCGTCGACATCTCCGCCACACAATGGGCTTTATTGCCACCACCACATATATTTGGGTGGGACTTTGTGGTGTGGCAAAGGCTAGCTTTTCCCTTGGGGTTTTGGCAACCGCAATGAAATTCTGGGGACCGCAGAATTGAATCCCTCCTGTGGCATGCTCTGCTGAGGATGTGCACAGGGCAGGAGAGCTGCTGTGGGAGCCATGGGGCCATGCACAGGGCACCAACTTGGTGCCCTGTGTGAGCTGCGCCCAGGCCTGTGGGACTGAAAGCCCACGTGAGGGCTGGGTGGAGCAGGGGACACAGGAGCTGTTTGCTGCTGTACAACGAGCCCCATGCAGAGCAATCCCAAGCTGAAGACCCTGGCCTTCCCAACGTGAGCATCACCTGTGGGTGGTTCTGGCTGTGCTGCACACGGCAGGGAGAACAGGGGTTCTGGCGACCACGCTCAGCGGAGCCTGAGGCTGGACAGCAACAGGAATCCCCCAGCCCCTGGACTGCCTATTTTGAGGCGGGGCTTTCAGCGCTGGGCAGAGTTTGGAAGGTGGAAGAACGCTCTTTTCCGAGCAGGAGTGCAGGCCGAGCCGTGCCTCCCCTGGGCCCCGCCCCGGGGGCTTACCCGAATCCTCCTGCGCTGGCTGCCGCAGTACCCTCTCCGAACACTTTGCCTCCCGTCGAGCCCAGAGGGCTTGTAAAGGCTGGGGCTGAACCGAATGCTGGCACCCCTCCAAACCCAGGGGATCCCCCAAAAGTAGGAGGGCTGCCAAACACTGGAGCAGCACCGAAGCCACCTGAGCAAAACAGAGGCAAACAGACAGAAACAGGGAGAGAGAGAGAGAGAGAGAGGAGGAGACAGGAAGAGGAGACAGGGAGCAGCGAGAAACCGAGAGGAAGGAGAAAGGGGGAGAGTGCGTTAGAATGCAAACACAATGCCTATAGGCGCAGCCCCTTCCCATCGACAAGCCATGGAACCAAAGCCAAACAACCCCCACCCCCGCCAAGCTGCCTCCTCCTCTAGCAGCAGAGGGGCCTGAGGTGTACCCACGAGACTCCCCTCAGCTCCTCGTCTCAGTCTGTGAGCCCCATGCCCCTTCCAGAGGCAGCTGCCCTGTCATGGAAGTCTTGGGAGAGCAGGTCACCAACAAGCGCCCACCGGTGCCTCTCAGGTGCCCTTCCGGCCCTGTGCTGCTTGGGGTCCTCACTGAGACACTGTCCTCAAAAGCGCCCACCCCTCCACAGCAGCCACAAAACGACAGGCTTTATTACTTGTCGCCATACAGGCCGGGCGCCTCGGCTTTGTGGAAACATGAGTCACAACGGTGGCGGCTCACAGCTCCCTCCCTGGCGGGCTCTGTGAACTGGGTCATGGCAGAAAGGGACGATGCGCACGCGGGCACCGGGCCAGGTGCTTTTTACTTATTTACAGCCCGATGGCTGCACGTCTCTCACCAGTGTCCCTCTCTCACAACAGAATTTTTTAAATGCTTTCCGTCTGCAGCCTGGAGCTACTCCTCAAAAGCAGCATGAGGAATTTCTTGGAGCGTGGCTGCTGAGTAAATCTAACTAGGTGGCAAGTCAGCCGTGAGGATAGCCTCGGTGGCCAGACGCCTCTAGGCAACTTCTGCTCGGCGCACATGGGCTGACTGGGGGCCACAACACACGCGCTGACCCCAGAAGGGCCGTCTCCTCAACTGGTGGTGAGGCCCATCAGGCAGGAGGAGGGGCATGTTCTCTTGAGCTACCCTTTCTGCTCCTGAGGGGTCCCTAGACTTCTAAGAGGGTGCTCTCGTCCTTCTCAGCTGTAGAGGAGAGCCGCAGCGAGGGCGTGTGGAGCCAGATAGAGGTGCCAGCTCAGGGCTATGCTAAGGGGGCCTCCTGCCGCAGTGCCAGGAGGACTTCTGAGATGCTACAGGCTAAAGGGTGTCACGGGGCCTAGTGATAACCAAGGCATGACCCTCCTAAGGAGGCAGACAGTCTTCTCTCCTCCGTGAGAGGGCAGATCTGGTGGTAGAGGGACGAGCCTGGCCTTTGTATTGTGAACGCACAAACCCCACCGGCTAGTGCTACTAGAATCAGGAGAGATGGACACTGGACATGGACGCCGTCAGGTGAACTCTCCAGGTAACGCTGATTTGCTGATTTAGTTATGTGCTGATTTACCCTTCCTACTGGCTGCACACCAAAGAAGATACTTTTCACCAAGGCTCATGTGTGCCTTAACATTCTGCAGGTTAAAACCTCGAGTGAAATTCCAAGCCACGGTAATGGAGACTGGTGGGTTACACACATAACAGACTGGAAAACAAAAAAGTGCTAAAAACCCCTGGCAGTTGAATTATTTAAGGTTGATCACAGATCTTGTTACGCTTTCTTCCTAGATACTCGGGGCTATACTCAGCACCTCGTACTCAATATTGGTCAGACTTCTTGGTGGATGGTGCGTGAAAAGTGAGAAGTCTCAATGATAGAGTAACTGGCCAGGACGGGGAGGGGGGGGGTTAAACACACAGATGAGCCAGGCAGAGCGGGTTACCCTGGTCTTAGTTTTGCAGACGGGCAGCTCACTCCAGAGAGCGGGAGGAATTCGATTTGATTAGACACCATGTCTTATGCCTCTCCTCTGCAGAAGAAACCCCTTTAAAGAGCGCATGGTGATCGGGTCTCTGCATTCGGCGGGGTCCCCCTATACCGGGTGTGATGTGAGGTGCTTCACACCAGGCCCCGCTCACCTTCCCAACAAGCCTGGGGCCTCCTCCCAGCCAGGGCGCTAAGGCTCAGGGGGCACTGTCTCGGCTCACACCAGCAGCTGCTGGGCGCTAGAGCTGGTGCTACAACAAGCGCTACGTGACCCCAGGCTACTGCT
The DNA here is from genome assembly GCA_007922755.1 of Pedetes capensis. Lineage (NCBI taxonomy): Eukaryota > Metazoa > Chordata > Mammalia > Rodentia > Pedetidae > Pedetes > Pedetes capensis. The sequence goes on from VMDO01001729.1 coordinate 31,742, forward strand.
TGTGTCCCAGTCACGCGTCCCCTGCCTCCCTGTCCCTGGGGCCGACAGCGAGGCCATGGTCAGTCTCTTGCTTCCTGTCCTTCCCCGGGTCGCCTGCAGCAGTCTTATTTTCGGATGCAATTTCCCCGAAGACAGGATGGACGTGCCCAGGATTTTTCAAAGACCCAATGGAAGCACTGACCTAAAATCCCTCCTAGAGCAGCAGGGGAGACTCGGGAAGCCTCCTCCCGCTGTCTCCCACTCATTCACCACTTCGCTCTGGGGCTGGCGACAGAACCCAGGCCCACTGGGCCACAGCCCAGCCTGGCCGTGTGTCTGAGGCAGCCCTGCCCTCGGCCCGGCTCTGTGGCTCCACCTCCAGGAGCCCGGCTTGCTTAGAACATGAGCAAGTGCAGCAGGCGGCCACCCCGTACTTCCCCCCACGGCTTTCGGGAATGTTCCTCATCCCATGTTTGAAAGGGAGTCCTCTTGGGTAGAGTCCTCTAGCCAGGTGGTTTCATCAAACAGGAAAAAGCCTCTGGAAGGGGACTGTTTTGGTTGTCAGGTCTGACTCATAGAGTCAGGTCTGACTCATAGCGACCCTGTGTACAACAGAATGAAACATTCCTGACACTGTGCCATACCTAGCACTACTGTCAGTGCTTCTGTGCTATTCATAGGGTTTTCAATGGTTGATTGTTTCAGGGTGGGCTGCCACTGTCTTCTCTCATTTTTGCAGTGCTGGGGATCAAACCCAGGGCCTCAGACAGCACAGAGCAGCAGTCTACCAACTGAGCTAAACCCCAGCCAGAAAGGTACATTTTCCCTAAGACTGAAGTGACACAAGTGTAAGATTCCCAAATCAACAGGGACAGGATTCTGAGAGAAGGAGCTACACACAGAATAAGGGAGGAGAAGAAAACATCAGCAGGTTCCTAAGGAACACAAAGGCTCAGTGGCTGATGAACTATAATTTCTCACTCACCTGTTCATGCTTGCCTTTTTACCTAGGCCAACAGCCCTTCCACTCTTAAATCTTTCACTGTGGGGGGGCGGGGGGGCGGGGGGAGGGGCAAAACGAACCTGCAATGCCCACATCTTGTTTCTTTTAAGTGCAAGGAAAAAAGTATTAAAAACTGGCAACCTCAGAGCAAGCTGCCAAGCCGCAGGTCTGAGGAAATGTGCACAGAGCATTTGGAAACCAAGGTACCTCAGGTTCTAAGGGGCCAGTCCTGCTAACCTGGGGAGACCCACTCAGAGGTCAGAGCCACCTACACCCTTCCTCCTCAGGCATCCCATGCACTGTGGGTGCAGACTCTGCCCACTGCCCATGGAGAGTCCGCTCTAGGAGTAGCTGTCCCAACACCTGCCTCCCCCACCTTCCACAAAGTCTCATCATACAGCTCCCCCCACTGCGGACCTCAGAGACAAACAGGACAGAAAGGCAGGTGACAGAAACGAGGAGCATGTTTTCCCATCTGAACCCATAGTGTTCTTTAGGATTTGTAATGACAAATGCGTCATGGCTGTCTGTAAAAACACATACAGTTTATCGATGCGCACTTTAACTTATACTGGGATAAAAACAGTTCTGCCAACGTATCCCAACTGTGGAAACGGATTGAGCTGTGCAGTTACCGTAGGTGGCTAACACCTGCGTATGCGCGCGCGCACACACACACACACACACACACACACACACACACACACACACACACACTGCTTAAATTAAAAGTTTGAAAAGTCCAGGTGTGATGGTGTGCACCTATGAGTTCCAGGCCAGCCTGGGCTACAGAGCAACATCCTGTCTCAAAAAAAAAAAAAAAAGGGGGCATATAATGAAGACATGATGAGACTGAGCGGGAGATCCGTCGTGCCCTTCGAGGTTAACGGCACCCACACAAACCGAAGACAGGCTGCTCCGTGTGTATTACCATTTTCTGATGGGTTCCCTTACTTTGGTTGTGCTGCAAGTCAAACATTTATAGTGTTTTCTTCTCTTAAAGGCTGCGTTTCCTGCCTTCTGTCCCATTTAGCATGTCTCAAGTGTTGGGAACGGAGCAGATACTCAGTAAATACAGAAAACAGACCGCACAGCAAAGTCACTTCTTCTATACCCCAGCCCTATTCCCTTGAGGTCACCCCAGATACCTCCTCCCAGATATTTACACGTAGGCAAAAGCACACATCAGAGATACCCCTAAGTCATACGTGTGGCGTACCTGTTTTATTTGGAGCGGAAAACCCGAAGCCTTGAGATGCCACACTTCCGCCTCCAGAGCTGAAAGTGCCAGCCGGTTTTTGCTCTCCGAAGGATGAGCTGGCAAATCCTCCAAATGTCTTGGCCCCACTGTTTCCAAAGAGGTTAGACGTATCTGAAGGGACAAAGAACATGTTTGAGGGAGTCGGGCGGGGGAGGAACGTCCTTACCGGTTTCTGGGAAGGAAGAAAGGAGACTGCTCAGTGAGGGTCTGTGGAGATGGGAGCGGCGGCAGAGCCCCTGATTGTCCTGCAGCAGGTTCTCCTGGTGGGTTTGGAGTCACTGGCACAATTCTACAAGAACAAACAACGGAGAGGAGGCCCCACTGCACAACCTTCTCGAGGGCTTGCACAGGTCTCTGGTCTCCTGGCCCCGAGGGCCCAGGAGCTCACTAGCAGGGGCTGCCTGCTTTCATCAGGTTGTGAGTGCAAAGAACACCTTCAAATGGTCAAACGAGGGAATTCAAAGTTCGAGCTAAAGTGAAGCAAGCGCAGTGGCTTCCAGCACGCCAAGCAGGTGTGACAGACGGTCCTGCCACTCCCAGCCATGGTCCAATGGCAGGTTCAGTGCAGCCCCAACCTTCGGGAGCTTATCTAGTAGATCTCTCCCGCTTCCAACTATGTGCTGGATCTGCGCTAAGAACTGAAGGAAAAAAGGAAATGACTACAACCCAAGATGCCCAAGAAATTCTCTTGCTGGTTGCAAGAAATGCAAAGTTGAAAGACAGGAGGTAAGTGGTACAGTCACACCCAGACACAACCACTGAGGCAGAATGAATGGCACACCAGACACCACTGTCCCTGCACTCTTGGGAGAGGGGCCCATGAGAACTCGTGTCTCCCCACCACGTGTGGGGGGCATCTCATTAAAATCAATCGGTGCCTGTGATAAGGCAGGGAGAAACTACCATGGAATGGGTCTAAATCGGATGGCCATCTTGGTGACTGCCAGGTGGCTGATGGAGGGCTGGGTGTGTCACCAAGTGAGAAGCATAGCCCAGTCTCTCTCCAGACACCAGATGCTTGCAGTGATGATGAGAGGCGGCGAGAGAGGCAAGAAGGGAGGGCACAGCCTGACTCATCGAGCCCTCAGGTCCCTTGTTCTCTTCCTGTCCCAGTGGGAGCTTAGACGTAGTTAACACTTTCTGGCCCAATGCCCTCCCCAGACAATCTGGGAAGCAAGTGGCCACAGCCACCTCAGATTTCCAACAGCCACACACTACTATCAGGCCCACCACAGCCCCAGCGCTGCTCCCCAGGAAGGTCTGGCCAGGACCTGGTGTTGAGTATGTCGGGGACTGACAGCAGGTGTGGTGGACCCTGCTGTCTCTCCTACTGGGGACTGCAGGGCCACTAACCCCTGGTGCAGTCCACGGCATGCCCTCTGAGCAGTCTCACCTTCCCCTCATGCCTGAGCGCAAGGCTGCCCTGGGCTCCTTCAAGGGCAGCCCACTGGACACTGGAGAGGAAGAACGGGCTTCTCCACCATTCCTTTCATTTGATATTTCAAGAACCTAGGACTGCAATTCTCTGACCTTAGTAGCAGTTGTTGTTGTTAGGTGCCGTCGAGTCGGTATCTGACTCATAGCAACCCTCATATGGTTTTCAATGGCTGACTGTTTCGGGATTGCCTTGGGAGTGGATTGCCAGGGCCTTCTCCCATTTTTGTGGTACTGGGAATTAAACTTGGGACGTCAGAGACTGTAGCGCAGCGCTCTACCAACTGAGTTAAAGCCCAGCCCTTAGTAGCAGTAGTCACGTGAAATTCTAGATAACAAATTCACGTGCAAGACCAGGGTGGCATCTCCTCTTGGATAAATTTGGTGTGACCGCTCGAAATGAGAGGTGAAATGATTTTATTACAACAATATTGGGAGACTTAAATTCCTGCAAAGTCAGAGGCCACGTAGAAGTCTATGGACTTCTTTATCCTTTTCTCATTAAGAATCCTTTGTTAAGTGAAATCAGTCTGTCAGACAGCTGCGCACCCAGGTTGAACTGCAGCACTATCCACAGTAGCCAAGAAATGGAAACAATCTAAGTGTCAATCAACTGAAGAACAAAGAAAATGTGGTCCATATACACAATGGAATACCATTTAGCCACGAAAGGATGAAATCTTGTCATCTGCAACAACACAGATGGAACTGGAGATATATATATATATATATATATTTGAAACAAAGTTAGTGTGTTTATTAATTAGGGATAAGAGATAGCATTTACTTTAGATTCAAGGATAGGTATTCACAGAGGAAAAAGAGATATCAGATATAGACACGGGCTTCTCCGTAGAGACAGAAATACTCAAGAAAAGAAATCATGGTGCATGTCTTAGAGGAGGACATGGCTTCCCAAGAGGGAGAATTGCTCGAGAGAAGAAATAATACACATCCAAGACACGGATGCGGGTTTCTCAAGAGAGAATCGCTTAAGAAAAGAAATCATAACACATCCATGACACAGACGTGGGTTCTCAAGAGAGAAAATCGACTGGAGATTTTTATGCTCAGTGAAATAAGTTCAGCAGAAAAGACAAACACTGCACGATCTCACTCATTTGTGGAACAAAAAAAGGTGGATTTCGCAGATGTTGACAGTGGAGTGCTGGTTACCCAAGGCTGGGGCGAGCAGGGGAAAAGAAGGGTGGGGAAAGTCCATCAACGGGTACTAAGATGTAACTCCCCCACGTGTCTGTTAACTTGTCATGCTATGGGGGCTGGCATGTTGCTGTGATGCTGAAAACTATGTCCCTGTTATTTCAGATACCAGCAGGGCCACCTATGGTGGACAGGTTTCAGCTGAGCTTCCAAACTAAGACAGACTAGGGAGAAGGACCTGGCAGGCCACTCCTGAAACAATTAGTCATTGAAAACCCTATGAATAGCAGGGAAGCACTGTCAAATGTAGTGCTGGAAAATGAGGCCCTCAGGCTGGACAGCATTCAAGAAATGACTGGGGAAAAGTTGCCTTCTCAAAGTAGAATCAACCTTAGTGACAGGAATGGAGTAAAGCCCTTGGGACCTCCATCTGCTGATGTGGCATGACGCAAAATGAAAAGAAACAGTGGCTGCAACACTGGGCTCAAACATAAAAAGATCGTGTGCATGGCACAGTGCTGAGTAGTATTTCATCCTGTTGTACATAGGGTCACTATGAGTCGGATCTGACTCAATGGCACCTAACAACAACAACAAAGAAATAATTAGGAGATTGGACTGGGAATGTATAACTCAGTTGGTAGAGGACTTGCCTAGCATGTGTGAAGCCCTGAATTTGATTCCTAGCACACACTCAACAAAAGATACAATTTAGGGGCAAGAAGTTCTGAGATTCTGTTGTATACTAGTATGACTACTGATAATGACACATACTTTTTAAGCTAGAAGGATTTTGAATGTTTTTAGCATTGTTATTGTTAGATGTCAGAGTCGGGGCCGACTCATAGCAAGTCTATGTACAACATAATGAAACACTCCTCGACACTGTGCCACGTCCAACTATTGTCAGTGCTTCACTGCTATTCATGGGGTTTTCAATGGTAGATTATTTCAGGAGTGGATTGCCACATCCTTCTCCCTAGCCTGCAGCACCTGGTATTCCCAGGCAGTTTCCTATCCAAGGACTAATGAGGCCAACCCTGCTTAGTTTCTGGAATCAGGCGGGATCGGATGCCAGGGTGCTATGGCTGCAGACATTTTTAGCATTAAAAAATGACAAATATAAGCTGGGCGCAGTGTTGCACGCCTGTAATCCCAGCAGCTCGGGAGGCGGAAGCAGGAGGATGGCAAGTTCGAGACCAGAGGCAGTCTGTGTAACTTAGGAAGACCCTGGTTCAAAAAGTAAAAAAATGGGCAGGGGTGCAGCTCAGTGGCCCAGCACTTGCAGAGCATGCAAGTGAGAGGCCCTGGGTTCAACCCCCAGTATTGCCAAAAAAAAAAAAAAAAAAAAAAGCCAATATTTGAGGGACATATTTACTCTGAATATGAACATTACACAAGATATGTGTGCATGTGTATCTCAAAACATCATGAGACCTTATAAATACATACAAATTGTATGCACTTAGCTAAAAACAAAGAATACTTTATCTCTGAGATCTTCCTCCCACATTTTAGCAGGGCAAGCCTGAGGTGTGCAGTCTGACCTAGGTTAGATTAAATAACAGCTGCGTGACCTTGGGCAAGGATTTACCCTCCCAACGTCCTAGTTTCCTGATCCACAATGTAGGGACAGCAATTCTGACCACACAAGGCCGGTGGAGGCTCCAAGGAGATAAAGAAAAGTACAGCACCCAGCTTCCCTTCTCCATTCCTTCAGCTCCTCTCCCCACACCTCATCATGCGCAGTGTGATAAAGCAAAGAGCAGGTCAATAGAAAGCCGTGTGCTTTCCATGTTGCAGTCCCCCAGAACACCACCACTGATGCTGCGGCTGCCCCCACCTGCAGTCTCAAAGGAGCTGTTTGCAGTGAAATGTCCTACCCCTCATGTCCGCTGTCCTGAAACAAAGCGGCATGAGACCACCTGCTTCTCTGCACTTCTATGGTCAACTCCGCATGTCTCCGTCCCTTCTTAAAGGCTCCAGAAGTAGTCTATATAGATTTTAAAAATATGGGGGATCAGAGAGTATCTTGGTTAATGGGACAATATTTCATTGTGGAAGATTCTTCTTCACTTGTGAAGAAATTAGCCAACAGGAAAACACAATCTGTGTTTTGGGCCTCATGCTCTGGGGGTGGTCAGCACAGGCAAAGCAGGCACCTGCTCTGGGTTTCCACCCTGCTGGCAGGAGGGGAGTAGTACACAGACTCCTGCTGTGACAGAGGTGACGGTGGGGACACAGCCCACAGTGATGGAGAGAAAGAGAAGCAGCAGGGAAGGACCTGTGTGACAGGCGTGCCAATTCAGGCAGCCCAGGACAGCACCAGTACCCAGCAGCACTGGAGGACAGAGTCAGTGACTGGTGGAGGTGGAGGAAAGGTCGCCACTGCAAACCTGCAGAAAGCATGAGGTGCTGAGGCGAGCGTGCTGCCCTGGCCTGGCCTTTCTCTGGCTCCTCCTCCTTCACTGCTCCTTCCTGTATGCGCTTGGTCCCAGGGTTGAACAGGTCCCTCTCACTATCAAATCATACATCTCATTTTTAATAATGACAGAATGACTATCTTTCCTCCACCCCTTCAAATTCACTTCAGCTTCCCTTAAGCATCCGTGTAAATTGCTGATTTACAATGAGGAGTCAACATTTAGGAGCTGGAGAGCAGTAAGTGTCTGCTATTAAGAACAGGTAAGCGTTTAAACTAGAATTAAACCACTGGAAAGCACCACAGTCTGGGGACAGGAGGAGTCCTGCTGTGCAGTTGTCTTCTGATTTCCACTTCAGGCCACCCACTGTGAGGTCACTGAGCATGGACGCGGGGAGGGATGGGCACAGCTGGCTCTCAAGAGCCTGATCTCTGAGAGAAGGCCACTCTGACGGTTAACAGCGATGGCATTAGAGATGAATCAGCCAAGAAGAAAAGCATTTTTACAGAGATATGCCACACCCTAATTGTTAACAAAACTGGCTAGGAGTACAGCCTCACGGGTGGTCATCTGTACCTGGGATGAACCCAAATGAGCGCTATCTGTGCCAGATGCTGTGTTTGGTGTGTTGTACGTGATTTAGTTGTAATTCTTCCACTTTCTGGCTTTGGCTGCAAAGGCTCATGCTGTCACAGTATGCACTATACAAAGCCCTTTGGTCTTGGGTGGCCACTGGGGACACTACCTAAGTATACCATGGAGTTCTGGAACTCTGCGTCTCAGCGTGAACCTACTTTTGTTTTATTTACTGGGATTATGCGTAAGAGTTCATCTGCAAAAACAGTTTTTGAAACTATTAGACTTGATTTCTGAAGTCCCTTCATTCTAAATCCCTCCTGGAAGACTGAAAGCCAAGGAGCAAAAATTTCTGGTAATATAACTTTACAAGGTGAGAGGTCCGTGTCTCTCAACAAATAATCTTTCTTTATAGATTACTGGAGTGAACAATGACACCAAATAACTAGCTCTTGATCTATGAGCCTAGAAAAGTGAATTGGTATAGTTTTGCTTTTAACTCCATGGCCTTTACACTAATGAAATATCTGTCTTGATGGGAGACTGTCAGTTCCTGATTCATTAAGATCTTGCACTGCTGGGTGCCATGGCACAAGCTGTAATCCCAGCGACTTGGGAGGTGGAGGCAGGAAGATCGTGATTTTGAGGTCAGAGGCAGCCTGCACAACTTGGCGAGACCCTGCCACCAAAAAGAAAAATAGGAAAAAGGGCCTGGGGGTATGGCTCAGTGGTAGAGGACTTGCCTACCATGTGTGAGGCCCTGGGTTCAACACTCCAGTACTGTGGGGCAAAAAAAAATAAGATTTCATACAGCAGACAGACGGGAGATGTTACATATGTAGCACATTAAATGAGAGAAGCTAAGCGGAAGATGGCAGGTACCAAACTTCCAACCTTACCCATGATCAGAAGCAGAATATATAAATATATATATATATATATATATATATACACACACACACACACACGCACACACACACACACATAGTATATGTTGTTGTTAGGTGCCGTTGAGTCGTGTCTGACTCATAGCAACCCTTATAGGGTTTTCAATGGCTGATTGTTTCGGATTGCCTTGGGAGTGGATTGCCACATCCTTCTCCCATTTTTGCCATGCTGGGAATCGAACTTGGGACCTCAGAGACTGCAGAGCGGTTCTCTACCAACTGAGCTAAATCTCAGCCCCATGTAATATATATATTATACGTACATATATATATAAATATATATGTATAGTATATATGATATACATTATAGTATAGTATATATAATGTATATGTATATATGTATTTATATATATTATATATATAATATACATAAAAGATTTAAGCAAATTTCTTTCATTTACAACCACAAATAGATCAACACAGAACTTGAAAAATGAGTTGAAGAATGTGCTCATGGATAAGGCTTCGGATAAAAAGCAAGAATGTAAGAGATGGGAAATACTAGTGGATCCAAGTCGTCCACAGCTGAGTGACAAGGCAGGTAGATACAGAGAGTGCCGGGCAATGATGGCAGGCCCGCATGGGGCTTGCTGTGTGCTGCCCGTTTCTGTTGTCTGCCTGCATTCGCTTCAGGTCATCTCAATATAGGAAAGAGTGATCTGGGCCTTGGAAGGGAGGGTGGGAGCAGGTCAACACACCGATCCTCCCTGCAGCTCTGATGCCCTTTCATGAGGACATGGGACATCTCATTAAAAACGAAAATAAACAGCTGGGCGCAGTGGCACACGCCTGTCATCCCAGCGGCTCGGGAGGTGGAGGCAGAAGGATCCCAAGTTCAAGACCAGAGGCAGTCTGTGTAACTTAGTGAGACCGTCTCAAAAACTGAAAAAATGGGCTGGGGATGCAGCTCAGTAGCCCAGCACTTACAAAGCATGCAGGCATGAGGCCCTGGGTTCAACCCCCAGTACTGAAAGAAAAAAGAAAAAAGAAAAAAAAAAAAAAAAGAAAAGAAAACCAAAGCAGATCACTCTGCTGTGGGGTAGAGATTTTTAACAGGCCGTCTAGATCTCCCTCCCCCTTTTATATTTGTCCCTGAAGCTTTGATAACACTATGAGGATGACAATGGCATTAAGGGGATTGATGGGCTGGGAAAACTATTTTCAACTTACTTGGGGTGGCTGCAGATCCAAAGCCCCCGCTGGCCGAGCTGAATGGGTTTTTGTTGGCTGCATCCTGGCTGGGTTTTCCTCCAAGGCCACTGAAGAAACCTCCCCCTCTTCCAGTATTTCCAGACCCAAACACACTCCCACTAGACGTGGATGACTGCTGAAACACAAAAGGGGCAGGAAGCAAGATAGGAGGAGAGGCTGTGAGATGACAGGCCACATCCGCGGGCAGGAGGGGCTCACAGCTGGGACAAATGGACGTGGCAAGAGCGCTGATTGGTTCTGGAAGAGATGCTCCAGCAATGCCAGGAGAAGTGGGACCCTGGACAGGGACTTCCAAAAACCTGCAGCTCTCAAGTTAATGCAACTGATGGCAGGTGGGAACTTTCGATGCTTGTTTGCTCTGCCGCCTACAGTGTCAGTCTGACACAATGGCAGGGGCAGGAAACCAACCTCTCGAGAGATCCACAGAATAAAAATGTTTGAAAACATTTACAAGTCATCATGTGCCTCACTTATTCTGATTCCTCCAATGTTTGGCCGAATTCATCAGCAACCAGTGCTAAGTGATTTACAGTCTTTTCTCTCAGTTTGGGCACTTTCAATTCATAATGATTTCCCCAGTGCTGCAGGGAAGAAGCTTAAATTAGCTCCATTGTTGAGATGATGACCATTACTGAATTCCATCCAAGTTCTCGAATCTTGTGCTTAGAGAATGCTGCTAACTTGGGGGCTCAATGCTGACTCAGAGCTGAATTGAGCACCAGAAACTTGATTTGTGTTTGGAAACTCCTCTTTAAGAAGAGCCACTGCAAGCCGGGTGCGGTGGAGCAAGCCTGTAATCTCAGCAGCTCAGGAGGCAGAGGCAGGAGGATCGTAAGTTCGAGACCAGAGGCAGTCTGCATAACTTAGCGAGACCCTGTCTCAAAGAGTAAAAAAAAAAAAAAAAAAGGGCTGGGGGTGCAGCTCAGTGGTCCAGCATTCGCAAAGCATGCAAGCATGAGGCCTTGGGTTCAACCCCAGTACCGCCAAAAAAAAAAACGCCAGTGCTAGATTTGGGGGGTCATTTCCATTAGTGAAACTGATGAGCTTTGGGAACGGGCTGCTGCACAGAGGCCCCTCGAAGGAGCTCCTTTCCAAGGGGGCAGTGGTACTCTAGGCCCTCTTCTGTAAAATGGGGTACCCACCCAAAAATAGCTACGCTAAGAAATGAAGGCACTTTAGAGCAGTGCCTGAAATATAGTAATTTCCTGCTCAAAAAATGGTTGCTGTCCAGTATTTTAACCGAGGTGACAATGGACCAATGATCAAGCACCTGCCATGTGCTAACCCTTCCAAGTACTTAGCTAGTAATCATTTAACCTCCCAAGTCAAATGTCCCTTGGGTCACTCCAAGTGGCCCCTCCTCTCTGCTTGGGTCTGGTGACCCCAACCCTCACCTTCAGCCTGGACCATGCTTAATTTCCACTACAACCTGTGCTCCCATGGCAGCTGGACTGGTACTTGAAATGGCAGATCATTTCGCTTCTGCTTGCAATTTCTCAGAGATCCCTCTGTGATCTGGGCTCTCTCTCTCTGTGGTCATTTTTATCACTCTCTCCACCACCAGGCACAGTCACACCTGTGTTTTGTGTCCTGAACACCACAAACTAATTTTTGTCTTAGGGTAATATACTTAATGTACTTGATGATCTTTTCCCTTTAAACTTCTCTAAAAGCAACAACAATTCACTATAGCCACGTAGGGGTGAGGAAGAGCTTTGTAAAACTAGGACTCCAATCTCCAAAGCCAAAGCTTTGAAAACTAATGCGTAGGCCTTTGCAAGAATGGAAATCAGGACTATTTCATCACAGAGAAACGATCAGATTGCTTCCCTAACTTCCACACATCAGGCTAGAAACACAGGAAACCGCCAATATATGGATATTCTGCCCTATAAAAACCAACGGCTCAGCCTAACACTGGCTACCCACGGACATGAGAAGGCGGTAACTAATACACTTCCCCAAAGTGAATGTGAAGTAGTAATCACTGCATCCTCATGAGTCAGAGAGAATTCCTTTCATTTTAACTGAAATAAATAAGATTTTAAAATTTAAAATTACAGAAAATCTGAAAAACTAGGGAAAAATTTCACTGTTCTCATGTGGTATTTGCCCTATTAAGCTCTTCTAATTATTTCTTACTTCAGATAGTAGATTTAAACTTCAAATACAGATCGACACTTTGTTTTTAAACATCTTTTTCAATATTTTCCCGTAAATCACAGGTAAAGTCTTTGCCTTGAGTTCCAATAGCTGCATCATCTGGAGGTTATTTTTGCTGACTTCAAAAAATCTGATTGTGGGTCCTCCTGCTTTTTGGTTGCTTTGTATCCTTCGTAGTTTTTGTTTATTTCTGGCACGTTGGACTTTGCATCGAGAACAGTGGTGACTGAGGAACAGTGGAGTTGGCCTAGAGGGTGGGCAGAGTGCTCTCTCAAGCTCCGCCACCGTCTGCTCTGGAACAGCCACAGACTGCAGGGTCCCGTGCTCCCCTCCAGCTGGCCCCACTGTCTCACGGAGGGCTTAGGTTATTTGTCTTGTCAGTGTCTGAGCCTGGAGCTGGGCTGAAGTTTGCACCTTTAGACTCAGTGGAGCCAGGCAACAGGAGAATGCAAGACTGTGCAAGTTCCTTCTGCACTTCATGCCTGCCTTTACTTCCTTCTCCACAGTAAAAGTGGGGGAGGGGTGGCAGGGAGGCTATTTAAGGTATTAAAGCCCAGCAAATTACTGTTGCACTTGGCTGTTCAGATCCCAATCTGATTATCTTCTAACCAGTTTTATTGGGATATCATTCACATACCATAAATACAGTGATTTAGGAGGATTTTGGTATGTCATTATCAATTTTTAAATTATAATTATAAATTGTTATTGTTAGGTGCTGTCGAGTCGGTATCTGACTCATAGTGACCCTGCATACAACATGCAAAACACTATTGCCAGTGCTTCTCTGCTGTTCATAGGGTTCCCAGTGATTTTTGGGAGTGGGTTGCCGGGTCCGCCTCCCAAGCTTACAGCATCTAGTGTTCCTAGGCGGTCTCCCATCCAGGTACTAACCAGGCCGGACCCTGCTTAGCTTCCGAGATCTGATGGGATCGCATGCCACAGGGCTATGGCTGTGGCACATTGTAATTATAAATTACAATATATAAAACATAACACTTGCCATCTTAACCATTTTTAAATGTACAATTCAATGGCATTAATTATATTCACAATGTGTGCAACAATCACCACTATTACTTCCAAATCTTTCTCGACACCCCAAACTGAAATTTGTTAGTAACTATTAAGCAGTTCCTCATTCCTTGCCCCCTAGTCCCTGGTGAACTCTTGTCTACTTTGTCTCTATGAACTTAGGGATTCTAGATACTCACACAAGTGGAATCATTTAATGATCCTTCTGTCTGCCTTGTTTCACTTAGTGCACCGTTTTCATGTGTAGCATGAATCAGAGGTTCACTTCTTTTTATGGCTCAGTAATATTCCACTAAATGCACATACTACCTTTTTTTTTTTTTTTTTGTACTGAGAGGCTGAATCCAGAGCCTTGTGTACCTTCGCAAGCACTCTACTTCTGAGCCACACCCTTAGCCCCTTTTGTACTTTTTATGTAGAGACAAATCTTGTTATGTTATACAGGCTGCCTCTGGCCTCAAACTTGTGATCCTCCTACCTCTGCCTCCTGAGTTGCTGGGATTACACGTGTGGGCCACTATGCATGGCAAGCACCACATTTTATTTATCCATCTGTTTGTTGATTGACACTTGGGTCGGGTTGTTTCCACCTTTTGGGTATTGTGAATAATGCTACATTGAACACCGGCATAAAAGTATATACTAGAGCTTTTTTTTTTTTTGCAGCACTGGGGGTTGAAACCATGGTTTTGCGCACGCTAATGAGGCAGGGTCTCACTAAATTGTGAAGTCTGCTTCTGGCCTCGAACTTGCAATACTCTTGCCTGAGTCTCCCAAGTAGCCGGGATTACAGTCGTGCACTGAAGTGCCCTGCTTAGAGTCTCTTTTTTCAAATCCTCTGGGTAGAAATCTAGGAGTCCTATGGTAGATGAACCATGTTTAGCCTTTTGAGGAAGCACCAAACCCTACTCCATACTGGCTACACAATTTTAGTCCTATCGGCAACGTACGGAGGTTCTAAGTTCTCCATATCCTCACCAATGCGTGCTATTTATTTACTAAATTTTACCCACCCTAAAGGGTGTGATGTGGTATCTGACCATGGGTTTGATTTTCATTTCCCTGATGTTTAAACGCTACTGATCATCTTTTCCTGTGCCGATTTGCCCTTTATGTCCCTTGCCCCACGGCTGCTGACAGTTTTGTTCTCCAGCCAGATCTCTATCTTTGGCAAAGCTTCTCTTCCATGCCCAAACCCGGGCCTGCCATTTGTCCCTAAAGCTGCTGCACCGCTGTGCTCACCTACGAGGGCTCCACTCTAGAGATCAGTTTAACAAGGCTTTCTGCCACTCTTCATTCCACAGTGCCAGTATGACGGATTATGTTTGCCAATGATGGTCACAGTGATACTTCTCGTCCCATGTGCGTTCCTAGAGCAAGAACTGGCATCTATTTTTCCTCCTCTTCAATCCGGGTGTCTGGGAGTGCCTTGAGGAAAAGAACGTGACTTAGGTGGTGGTCTGTGGCTTCTGCACAGGTTGTAAGGTTTTACAGCTTTGGTGCAGCATCCTCTTTCTTGGGATGGCGGTCACCATGCTATGGGAGGTCCAGACCAGGAAGAGGCCAAATGTAGGTGTTGAGCTAGGAGCTCTGGCTGAGGTCAGAGCCAATGGCCATTCCAGCCACTGACCTAAAAGTGAGCCTTCAGTTATGCCTGTCAGTTACCATAACTGTTAGCCATAAATGCTTACTTCCACAAGTGGACATACTCAGTTTGTACTACAGAATAATACAAGTTTGTCTACTCATTTGAATGCTCTTAAATATCTGGGTTGCTCCCAGTTTTCGGCCGTTATTACCATGTTGCTATGAGCATAAATTTTTAGTATCACATCTTTCTTGCATCCTTGTACCCATGTACTTGAGTTTCTCTAATGAATGAATGGAGGTATGGAATTGTTGTTCTTTACTATGATACCAAACTGTTTTCCAAGGTGGGTGATCAATCTATGCTCTTATTGAGTGTGAATCCCTTAGTATTGCTGGACTGTTAATTTTTAGTCACGTAGGTATGCATCTCCTTGTGGTTCTAATTTGTGTTACTAATGACGTTGAACACCTTTATGTTTCTTGCTCCTTCTATCCCCCCTTTTCAATGTTTCCTTATTTCCCTTTCAATTGTTTTCTTGTGGTAACACACTCATAAATATGAAATTGACCATTTTAGGTTGTTATTATTATTACTATTCTTTCTTTCTTTATTTTTGCGGTACTGGGAGTTGAACCCAGGGACTCGCGTTTGCATGCCTCTGCAAGTGCTGGACCACTGAGCTGCACCTCCAGCTCATTTTTTTTTTACTTTTTGAGACAGTGTCTCGCTAAGTTACCCAGACTGCCTCTGGTCTTGAACTTGCGATCCTCCTGCCTCTGCCTCCCAAGCTGCTGGGATTACAGGCGTGCGCCACTGTGCCTGGCATTATTATTGCTTTTTAAGATAGTCTCTCTCTGTGGAGCTCAGGCTGCCTTGAACTTGCAATCCTTCTGTTTGCCTCCTAAATGCTGGGATCACAGGCATGAGTTACCACGCACGGCTCAGTTTAGCTATTTTTAAGTATACAAATCAGTGTAATTAAGCAGTCACAATGTATGCAACACCACTACCTTCTTCTATGAATTGTTCTCTGCCTATTTTCTTCCGTTTCTTACTAAGTCACATACTTTATGTGTACAGAATTCATGAATTTTGCCATATGATTACCATATAAGGTTCAATGCTGAAGATATCAAACATCTTCAGTGCCTCACAAGGCTCCCTCAGATCTCGTCTATACTGCTGTAAAAGTGATTGCTATTCTGACTGCTGTCACCTCAGGCAGGTCTGCCTGTCTTTGACCCTGCAGGTGACCACAGGACTAGAATAAGTTAGGCTCCGTTCGCCTAAACACTCAGCCTGGGAGTTCATCCATTCTGTTTTGTATAGGAGCAGCACATTGGATTTCACTGATTTGCCATTTTCTGCCACAGAAACAGGGCACAGTTTATTTGCCCATTCTCCAACTTGTAAGATTTGCATTATTTCCTGGTTTGGGCTATTAGGATCCCACTGCTGTGAACATTTCAAACCCTACCTTTCGATAAACAGGCACCATTTCTCCTGCTCACATCCCTGGAGCAGACTGGCTGGGTCTGTAAGGATTGTGTATGCAGCCTATGGCTTTCCAGGGAGGGTCTATGAATTTACACTCCCATCAGCAAAACAAAAGAGCCTGCAGGTGCTCTGCTTCCTCACCAACACTTGGTATCATGAACCCTTTTAATTTTACCCATTTTGGTTTTCTTTTTGACTTGTAGGAATTCTCTACATTTTCTAAATACAATTACTCTGGTGGTTATATAGGTTACAATTTCCCGTTTCACGCCTTGTTTTACCCTAAAATTAAGAAGGTCACAATTTTAGCGAGGTGGAATTTTTCTTCTGCTTGGAAAATATCCCTCAGGATCTCCTTCAAGTCTGACAGACATGAACTTTCTCAGGATTTGTTTATCTGAAAAACTGTCTTGATTGCACTTCATTCTTTAAGGTATTTCCTGCTGGTTTAGAAATTCCAGGTGGACAGACTGTTTCCTGGCTTTTGTCAGCACTGTGAGAAACTGGCTGTCAGTACAGCCATGGCTCCTTAGAAAGTAGATGCCTTTTTACTTTGGTTGTTTTTAATCCTTTATATTTGTTGGTCAGCAGTTTCACTGTGATGGGTCTTGGATTCGATTTCCTTTTATGTGCTTTGTTGGGCATCTATTAGGTTTTTAAATCTGTGGGTTCATTTTATCTATGGGCTTTGGAAATTTCTGCCCTTTTCTAACACTGCCAACACCTCTTTCTATTCTTCCTCTGAGACTCAGACTAAATGTATGTTAGATTTTTCTGTATTACAGGACATTTTTTTCTCTTTTGTATTTTCTACCTTTTTTGGTCTTTGTGATGCATCCCACATAATTTAACCTGACTTCTAGTTCAAGGGTCAGCAAATAGTAGCTCATGGGATAATCCTTGCCCACTGCTTATCTCTGTAACTAAAGCTTTTTTTTTTTTTTTTTTTTTTTTTTTTTTTTTTTTTTTTACTTTTCGAGACAGGGTCTCGCTAAATTACGCAGACTGCCTCTGGTCTCGAACTTGCGATCCTCCCGCTTCCGCCTCCCAAGCTGCTGGGATTACAGGCGTGCACCACCATGCCCGGCCCTGTAACCAAAGCTTTAATGGCGCATAACCATGCGCTTTCATTGTACACTATCTGTGGCTGCTCTTGTGCTACAAAGGCATACCTGAGTAGCTTTGAAAGAAACTGCATGCAGCCCTCAAAACCAAAAATATTGTGTCATGGTATTAATATAAAGACTTTCTTTCCCAAAGGTCATATGCTGGAAGGTTGGGTCCCCGGTGGGTGGTGCTGTCCTGGGAACCTATGGAGCTTTGGGAGGTGGGCCTTTGGCAGAAACAGCTCCCTTGAGGCAGGTCTTTGGAAGTTTTCTCCCTTAGCCCGAGGCTTGGCTCACTCTCTGCCTTCTGCTCACAGAGATGTAAGGGTGTCTGACACAGGCCCTACTGTCCGCCACAGCCATTCCTGCCCTCCCGCCATTTTTGGACTTATGTGCTGTGAGCTCCCAATAATCCTCTTCCCCCATAAGTTTGTTTGGGTTGGTTTTTCTGCCGCAGTGATGGTGACTAACACAGGCTGACTTGTTCTGTATACCACTGATCTTTTCACAGGGTCTGGTTGGCTGTTATACATCCACAGAACCTTAAATTTACTCTTTACAATTTTCTAGAAGTTCTATTTGATGCTTTTTCAAAGTTGCTATGATACTTCTTATAAATTTCTACTCCTTACTGGCATTTTATTATTTTTATAGTACTTGGGTGTTGAGACCAGGGCCGTGTACATACTTTGCAAGTGCTCTATCACTGGGCTGCATGCCTCTAGCCCATATTTTATTATTTTATTTTGAGACTGAGTCTTGCTAGTTACACAGGCTGCCTCTAGCCTTAAACTTGTGATCCTTCTGCCTCTGCTTCCCAAGTTGCTGGGGTTAGACTATGCACGACTATGCCTGCTTACTTTATTTCTTTTAAACATATAAAACACAGTTGTTATATGGTCTAATAGTCTCCAAATATATTTCGGATCTATTTTCTGGCTCTTATTCATTGTTCCTAGTTTCCTTGTGGGACTAATTAGGCTAACTGGGGAACCAATGCCCTAAAGATTATTCGTAATAACGTGAAGCCAAGAGTGAAGTTCCTTTGTGTCAGTGGGTCTACATAGATTCTGCTAGACATCTGGAGGTACTGCTGTCCTGAGTGAGACCACATTGGGCCAGGTGCACAGGCTAAGCTTAAAACTCTGTGCTGGAAGGGTTTTCTTTGGACTCCTCACTTTGTGTACACCTTAGTGATTTCTGTACCTTTGTCTTTGGTGCTATTAAAACCAAAAATTCAAATTTTCTCAGGCTAGTCAATACTCTCAGGGCAGAACCAGCTTCTGTGCCCCACTTTCCCTGTCTAATTTCCCATTTTCCCTTTAATTTGGCTTGGTAACATACCCTGCTAGCTTAGCAATGCTTTTAAAAACATGGCTTCCATGTTTTATCCAGTATTTTGTACTGTTTTTGGTAGGGAATTTGGTTTGAATAACCTAGGTCTCTGTTACCAGAAACTTTCAATCAGTTTCTCTCTTTTAAGAAAGATCTCTACTAGTGTGGAGCCCATCTTCAAAGGAAAAGGGAGATAAGGAAAACCTCCTAGTAGTCGGTGTGGTGATGTAGTCCTATAATCTCAGCACTTGGGAGGCTGGGGCAGGAGGAAAGGCTTGAGTTCAAGGCCAGTATGATGCACACAGTGAGTTCCAGGACAGCTTGAACTACAGTGAGGCCCTGCCTCAAAAGGAGAAAGAAAGAAAGAGAAAGAAAGGAAGGAAGGAAAGAGAAAGAAGGAAAAGAAGGAAAGAAAGAAAGAAAAGGAAAAAAGAAAGAAAAAAGGGAAGAGGGAAAGAAAGAAGGAAAGAAAACAAAAAAGAACGAAAAGAAAGGAAGGAAGAAAGGAAGGAAGGAAGGAAGGAAGGAAAATGTCCTACTGAAGCTGTGGAAGAAACATACACTAGATCTACCACTCCATTTACTGCTGGAATGCTACCAATTCTTCAGAATGCCACAGTCTGAAGGGGTCCTAGGGCCCACACCATTGTCCTTATCCTTCAAACGTGGAGCTGAGAGGCCTGCATGAGTTGTTTGAATAAAGTATCTGAAGCTCCGCCTGGCACTTAGACACCTGCTAGTTATACACAGTGCTCGGGTCACTAGGAGGAGACCCCAGACTACAGATGGCTCAGCACAGGGGCCACATGTGGTCTCTGATGCTGCTGCTTCTTCCTCCTTCTTTCTTCTTTTTTTTTTTTTTCTAAAAAGCCACTGAAAAATGTAAACGCCATTCTTAGCTTGAGAACTTCAAACAAAGGCTACAGGTGGATTTAGTCTGTGGGTCGCTGTCTGCCAACCCTTGGCCTGACAGGCAGAAGATGGAAGCCAGGCAAGTGCTTTCCCAGAGGACTGACAAAGGAGGATTAAAATTCTGATGATTCTTTCTAATCTGAAGTCAAGACTCTGCGTCTTCAAGGCAGCTGAGGAGTGAAGCTTAAGAACCACATACAGCTGTTTGCAGGCCCTGGACGTATGGCCCGAAGTGATTACATGACACTGGGGAAAACCAGACAGCTGTTGAGACAAGCAGACATGTTTACCTGGCCAAAGACTGTTCCACCAGTACTGGCCGCTTGACCAAACACAGAACCAGTATTACTAGACCCAAAACCTACAAAACACAAAGAAAACAAAAGTTCAATTTCAATGGGTCTTTTATGACATCGAACATTCTTTTTAAAAATAATGGCATTCAGGTGAGCTAAATTTCCCCAGAATATTAACATATTCGCATGTTATCCTAGCAACTCAGGAGGCAGTGGCAGGAGGATCACAGGTTTGAGGTTAGAGGCAGCCTGCGCAACTCAGCAAGACCTTGTCTCAAAATAAATAAAAAAAGGGGCTGGGAATGTGGCTCAATGGTGGAGCACTTGCCTAGCCTGGGTGAAGCCCTTGGATCAACCCCCAAGTATTACAAAAAAAAACAAATAAATAAAATCAACTTATGAATAAGATTATTTCTTGGTCAAGGACACGGACAAAATTTTAAGTACATACAGTTGTTCTTTGACATCTACGTAGGATCAGTTCCAGACTCTGTGAGGACACCAAAATCTGAAGATGCCCAGGTCTCTTACATAAAATGCACAGTATTTGCTTATAACCTACACAGTCTTCTCGTGTACTGTACGTCATCTCTGGATTGCTTATAACACCTAGTGCAATGTAACTGATATAAACCATTGTTACATTGCATTATTTAGGGGATTGTTGTTGTTGCTGTTAGGTGCCGTCGAGTCAGTATTCAACTCATAGCGACTCTCATAGGGTTTTCAATGGCTGTTTCGGGATTGCCTTGGGAGTGGATTGGCAGGCCCTTCTTGCATTTTTGCGGTGCTGGGAATTGAACTCGGAACCTCAGAGACTGCAGCACAGCGCTCTACCATCTGAGCTAAATCCCAGCCCATTTAGGAGATAAGGACCAGAAAAAAGTCTGCACGTATTCTGTACAGTTGTTTTGATTATTTTTGATCCACAGTTAGTGGATCAATCTGCAGGTACAGAACCTGTAGATTGAGAGGGCTGAATTCAGAGACCTTTCCTCATGGCTAGCACTTTCTAACAATGTCAATTCCTAAGTCCTGAGGCTGACTCCTCCCCTACTGAGTTGGGCTGGGGCTAGTAAGACGGCACGCTCTCAGCACAGGAATTCTTGCCGATGACTAGGTTAATGTTAAGAATATTGCCACTCCCTGGTCTTCTGCATCTCAGATACCAGATTCTGTTGGGTGGCATAATGCTGGGCTGAACTATGCATTATCACACCAGAGCTGGAGACAAGGAGCAGGAGGCGGGAGGCCCAGGCTCATTCCTGTTGCCCACGAGGCAGGTTGAGTCTGGGCAAAACTCAGTCCCGCAGCCAAGGCTGGAGGGGACCGCTGAGGGAGCTTTCCCCACACGTGCTAAGGAGGAAGATGACCCCTCAGTGGCTCTGGATTTGGGGAACTGGTTTGCTAAATCCTGTGCAGCAGGTTTTCTCAAGTCCTGACTGCAGAACAAACAATGCACTGGACAAAGAGACACTGGGTGCTAAATACCTTGCTCTCTTTGAGACTCGGGCCCTCTCTCTGCCCATTCTTGGGACCAAGGCATCACATTTCTAGCATCCAAAAGGGCCACCTGTTTAGATGGCCTCAGCGCATCAGGTCTCAAAGCTATGTCTCTCTTCACCACTGTGTCCTGATAGCTATACTCAGTAAGAGCTTAACATTCTTTGAAAGGAAAACATTTCCTTTTTAATAAATTGAGCCATTTTCAAATAAATGATCATCAAATAAATGAATTAGTTGTTACTTGTAATCTCGCCCACCAAGAAATCATCAATCTTTGTTTCCTCTGAGAGCTAACTGCTAACGAATGGCCTTTCCTAAGAGAGCCATCGGAAAGTTAAACTTAGAGCAGATCTCCAAATTGGTCTACCGACTGGTAACTTTTAGAATTAAAAGCAGGTGCTAAAATTGGACACATAATAAATAGTAAGTTTTTTATTTCCAAAATAGTAAAATTTAAGGGTTTTGCTTCTTAAAAATGATAGTGAAAGCAGAAAATACCTAATTCCTCAAATGGCAGTACCTACCCTTCCTGCAAGCAAGATGGTGTCGGGGAAGTAAGAAAAACCCACAGAGCAGTAAACTACCAGGAGACCCAGATTCCCTCTCTGGCTCTGTGACCAGCACCACCTGACAAGAGAGCAGTATCAAGGCTTGAAAGTTCTGGGCACAACAGCCTCCTAAAACTCTCATAATTATGAGTCATGAAATAACTTGCCAGAACCCTAAACTAAAGATACCTGGTTTTTAACCCATGAAGTTGGCAGTCTGGTGGCTAACAGAGAACTTTGCTAAGAAGCAAAACTGGAGCTACACTGAGCCATGCCAGATCCAGCCAATGAGGCCAACAGAATTCCCAAGCCTGCATGTGCTCCTAGCTCCCTCCTCAGTCTCACAAATTATTTCTTCTTTCCTCTCCTGTTCTTTGAATTACAAAAGCAATGCAGGCTTGCCGCAAGTGTTTCACAAGGCGCACGGGGGGACAGAGGAGACCACCTCTGCAAATCCTTACCTGAAGCTTGACAAAAGCTGAACCCCGAAGGTGCTGCTGTGGAGGTAGTGGCTGCGGTGCCACCAAATACAGAGCCGCCCTGCCCGAAGCCAGGGCTCTGACCAAAAGCAGGGGGGTTGCTTTGGCCAAACAGTCCCCCACCGGTGTTGGTGGAAGACTGGCCAAATGAGAAGGAGCTGGAGCTCCCAGTGCTGGCGGGCGCGCCGAAGACATTCCCGCTGGTGGACGTGGACGCGGGGGGCGAGGAGACAGACTGGCCGAAGGCGGGCCCCGCACTGAGGCCGGGCTGGCTGAAGGAGAAGCCGCTGGCGGGGGTGCTGGTCGGCGGCCCAAAAGCAGGGGCCTGCCCAAATGTCGTCTGCCCGAAGACTCCAGTGGCTGAGGCACCAAACGCAGGGCTGCCAAACCCAGAGCTGCTGGCTGTGCTGGCCAGGCTTCCCGTCTGCTGCCCGAACAGGCTGGGCGCGGTGCTGGCTGCCACCTGCCCAAACACTGGGGCGGCGGAGGGGGCCGTGGCAGTGCTGCTGGGCAGCTGGCTGAAGGCTGAGCTTGCGCTGGCAGCAGGGGGCTGGCTGAAGCCGGACGAGCCCGACGTGGCTGCCCCGAAAACTGCGGTCTCTGGGGTGGCACCCACAGCACTGCTGGACCCCGCACTGGAGGCTGGGGTGGCGCCTGGGGCATCACTGGCCACAGGGCCCGCACCCTGGAGGGCAAGGGCGGCGAAGGTGGATGCAGGAGAGCTGGCCTCCGTCTTGCTGTCAGGACCCCCAGGCGCCGCAGGGGTGGCCTCTGCAGAAGGGGCTGCGAGGCTGGTGTCGGCCGCTGCAGGCCCAGGGCTGGGGGCTGCAGGCGGTGCCAGACCCGGTTCCTTCTTCCCAGAGTCAGTGGGTGGCAGAGGTGGCTGTGGGAGCGGGGCTGCGGGAGGCTGGGCTGCGAGGGAGGCTGCTGGCGAGGGACCCTCACCGTGGCCTGGCTTCTCGGGCCCAGCGGCTGCCGTGGCCTCCTCTGTGGCCTTACCAGAGGCCATGGGCAGGGAAGGGGCAGGCGCGGAGCTCAGGAGGCTGCCGAATGACAGGGTGGGGAATGCGGCTGGCACGGATGTGGCAGTGGACGTGGACGGAGGGGAAGGTGATGGCACCGCACCGCCAGCCTGCTGGCTTCCGAATGAAAACGCAGCCTTGCCCCCACTCAGAGCTGTCCCACCAAAGCTGATCACCCCAGAGGGGCCCCCACTGGTGAGGGGCAGACTGCCAAAGATGCCAGTGGAGGAACTGCCGGCGCTTGTGCTGGTGGCTGCTGGTGGTGCCGCTGGGGTGGCGGTCACACAGGAGGTGGCAGGGGGCTCCGCAGGCTTCGCTGCCCCCGGAGGGCTGGTAAAGCTAAATCCTGAGGGGACGCTTGAAGTCTTGGCCGGCTGGGCCTTCCCGGCCGGCTTTGGAGAGTCCTCGGCCTGGCCGACGCGCAGACCTGAGAAGCTCCCTAGCGTTTCTCCAGCCAGGGAGCTCGCGAACAGGAGCTCTCCCAGCTTGGATGGCGGAGCTTCCAGCTTGCTAGACGGGGTGGACAGCGTGCTTCCAGAAGGTGCCGCAGGCCTGCTGCTGGAGACAGGCTCCCCCGGAGAGGCAGCCGCGGCTGCAGAGGTGCTGGGTGGCGATGAGGCTCCGGTGGGAGGGGAGGTTTCAGGAAAAGATTTGCCTCCCCCACCAAATGAAAACGTGTCGAGCTGGTTTGACTCTTTGGATGGGGGTGCTGCCCCTAGCAGAAAAAAGAGAGGAGGAAATGGGTTGGATTTAACAAAGCAAGGCTTGCTGCACTTCCACTGACGGCATTTCTAAGTCCCAGTCATGTGGTCGGGGATCGCTGGTTCTAAAAGCAGCATCCTTCGGGTTCAACACAATGCGTGCTTTTCCAGGGGAACACAGGCCGTGTCTGAGTCATCTCACTGAGGTAGACAGGAATGAATATTCTTTTCATAACTATTAAACCACAAAAAATACGTGATGGCTAGAATACACGAAACTAACAAATTATCCCAACAGAGAAATGGAAAGGGCACCTTGCTGCTCTTTCTGACCTCATGCCCTGCACTGCGCTGAGGACGCTTTCCTCACTAACGCCCTAGGTGCTCTGCTAGCCTACAGCATAGTCCTGACAGGGTTTGATTCAAAAGGAAGTTCTTTATTTTCTAGGCGCACAGAGTGTCAATCCACAGGTAATTATTTTCATATATAATTAAAAGCTACTACCACAGCTCTGCCTGCAGCTAGAGCACCCTGGTGTCTGATCCCATTTGATCTAGGAAGCTAAGCAAGGTGGGCCTGGTTTGTCCCCGGATGGGAGACTGCCTGGGAACAGCAGGGGCTGTAGGCTAGGGAGAAGGACCTGTCAACCCACTCCTGAAATAATCTGCCACTGACAACCCTGTGAATAGCAGAGGAACATTGACATTGTGCTGGGCATGGCACAGTGCCGGGGAGTCTTTCCTTTTGTTGTACATTGAGTCGCACTGGACTCAACAGCACCTGACGACGACAACTAGAACTCTATTAGGCAAGCTATTTTATTACTAGTGTTGTACTGAGTGATTTGTGGTTTTGGATTATTGTCTACTCTTTTATTAACTGGAAGTTTATATAGAATTACTATTGCATTTTATTCCTATTTTCCTTATGCTTTTTGACAATGATTCTGCTCCTCTCTAATCTTTTTATATTGTTGACCTGCCTTTCCCCCAGAAAGTGGGAGTGGGGAGAAGGTGGGCCTTGAAGGTTTTTGGTCACATCTAAGTGGGTAAAGCTTTTTTAAAAAAGTTAAAGAATCTCTGGTCTACAGAGAAAGAAATGAGATCACCAACCTTTCAAGGCCCACACCCAGACCAGGGTTGGAGTGTCACTACACATTCACCCTCCTGGTCCCACTCTGGATGTCAGGAGAGCGCCTGTCCAATCCGAAACCATAAAGAACTCACTACAATGTCAGTGACTAAATAGCTTACTCAGTAGAGCTCTAGGAAGTAGCTCTGAATTGTATGAAAAAATAATTATCTGTGCATCTCCATATTATAAATAACACAGGGACTGTCTTTTTGTTTGTTTTTTTAATGCACTGGGGGGTTGAACCCAGGGCCTCACTCATGCAAGGTAAGTGCTTTACCACTGGGCTGCACCCTAGTCCTTTCTCATTCTTCATTTTGATACACAGTCTTGCAGGCTGCCTCTGTCCTTCAACTGGTGATCCTCCGGCCTCAGCCTCCAATTACTGGGATTACAGGTGCGCACTGTAGCGCCCAGTGGTCCACGCCCTCTCTGTAATGCTGGAGACCTGACTTGGGAATTTTTCTGGGGGCTGCCAGAAATAGGAAGCAAAGCTGAAAGCAATGCCAGGACACAGGGACAGGAGGACAGCACTGAGAGGAGCATCAGCATGCACCACACAATGCCTGCATTCCACATTACACTCAACAGATTCTTTTTTAAATATTATTTTGAGGTACGGTCTCGCTATGAGGCCCAGGCTCATCTCCAAGTCCTGGGCTCAAGCTACCCTGCCTCAGCTTCCTGACAAGCTGAGACTATAGGTCTCAGACTATATGTGTCACCATGCCCTGGTCACAAATATTTTCTTTAGTGCTTTCTAGGTAGTCACCAAAGTGGTAAAGTTTTCTAGTGGAAAGGGCATAAAAAAGGAAAGATGATTACTGATTATTGTGCTACTTATAATGTAGAGTGCTTGGAAATAAGCTAATTGTCCAATAATAATGGTTAAGTAAAATGAGGCAAAGCCATGAGACAGAGTTATGAAGCCATTGAAAGTGACATTCACATGAGATTTTCAATATAGGAAAATTCGCACAAGATATTAGATTAAAGGGGGGGAGGGGGGAAGTAGAACAGAAAACTCCCAGAAGGAAATAGAAACACAACTGTAATGGTTACTACTGAGGAGGATAAAGTGTGATTCTAAATACCCACATGCTTTTTTATATTTCCATATTTTCCTTAATAAGAATACATCACTTTTATAATAAAAGCTTTCTTTTAAAAAAATAATAAAAATAAATTTAATTATTAAAACAGAGAACCAGAAGGCACTTAACACGCAGGTACTTTTTGGTAGGTCTTCAAATTCTTCTAAGTATTCAAAAATGCTAGGTGATGGATCTGCAGCAACATGCATGGACCAGTGTGTTTGCTGATATGTTATCAAGGAAAAACCCCTGAATTCGGTCTTTTATTTTTACAGTACAATGTCTATCTCACCTATAGACTCACGCTATAAATAAAAGAAATTTTAAGTTACAGATGAAAAAGAGAAAGCAATCTCAATCCACATGTTAATGTTCAAATGTTAAAGCCTAGTCTTGCCATTCCAGAACAAATCCTTTCTTTGTTCTTAGTTATAGAAATAGACAGAGGTCCTTTAGACCAGTTTTGGGAACTGAACTTTTTTTTGGTGTTATTGCCACGGGGTTAGAGATTGAACCTACAGCCTCCGATATACTGAGCAAGTGCTCTGGGTACACCCCCATCCCTGAACATATTTCTAACACACATTATCAACAGCAAACTTACTGTAAAAACTGTAAGTGGGACTCGGGAACAGTTAAAATGCCAACACAAATGTAAATAAATAACCTGCATCTGTTTAGGGGAAACACAAAAGTAATACTATGCAACATGGTCACTGTACCTTGTGTGGTGGTAAAATTAGAAGACGGTGTCGGTGTGATTATCCCAAAATTAAAACCAGGCCTGGCAAATGGAAAAAGACAAGTTAAAAAGGAACAAACCCAATGCACACTATTGGCCTTTTAGTATTCCACATTATAATTTATCCATACAATCTGCCCTTGAGGAATTTGCAGCTAGAGATAAACAGTGAAGTAAAATAAAAGCATTTTCCCAGAGGTGGTAAAAATGCCCCTTCAACAACTCCAAACAGAGAGAGGTAACTTGGAGGGGAGGTGAGAAGGGCGTGGCAGCTGAGGAGGCTTCGGAGGAATGGCTGGGATTTCCACGGCAGAGGTGTGGGTGGAGGCCTCAGTCCATACAAAGTGAAGTATTGGTAGTGGAAACGCACCAGGAATGTGCACTGGGAACAGGCTGGGGCAGATGTCTGCCTAGTGGAGGAGAAGTCTGGGAAGAGAGTAACAGCTGGACTAACGAGACCCTCTTAGAGCCCACCTCAAGGTCAAGAAGCATGTCAGCAGAGCCCTACACTCCCAGGGGAGACACTGGCTAGAATGTAAAAGTCACTGTTGCTGCTATTTTGACATAACTCTGAGCTCTTGAGTTGGGAAAATTTGGCTCAAAAACTTCCAACTCCCTTCACCATCTCCTCTCTTTCTGTACATGTTCTTTACACTGTAAATAAAGTCACCAGAGCCAAAAAAGGAAATTTAGCACAACTGTGAACCAGACTAGATTACTTACTGTAATAAAAGCTAAGATAGAAAATTTTAAGCTAGTTTTAAAATCTAAGAGACTGCACACAACCAATATAGGAAACAATGGAAAGATTTAGATTTTCTTACCCATCATTGCCTTCCTCAAATGCACAAGAACTCCCTAAGGATGTGCTAAATGTTTTTACCATATTAAAAACAAAGCAAAGCAAAACAAAACAATCCTCTTTTCTTGGCTGGCAGGTTTTAACTTTGGTGAAGAAATTTTATCTATTAGGGGCAAGCTACTGGCTCAGTGACCCAAATCTTTCCACCTTGTTTTAAAAATAGGAAGAGGAGTATCATTTTAGAGAAGTACAGATTAATTACACGCATTTGTAGAGGATGCAATAATTCTTGGCATTGACCTAATCCTTAAAATTTGCTCCAAGTTACCTTTGGGAGGTATAAAATATAACCATTTACAACAAAGAAAAAAAAACACGCATAATTTCCTCTCTCAAATTCAATTCTAATGCCCTTACGTGTTAGGCTGAAGGATATTCAAAAAACACATTAACATCAGGGAAAGGGGATTGTGGCCAGTGATTCTAGTTACACTTGCACGAACTTCAAGTGCTTAAGGGGCTTTTCTTTCTTCTGTTCTCGTATTGGGGACTGAACCCAAGATCTTCTGAACGGCTGGCAACTGCTCTACCACTGAGCCACATGCCCAGCTCCTTTTTAAATTTTTATTTTGAGGCAGCATCTGACTCAGTTGTGCAGGCTACCTCTGGCCTGGAACTCTCCATCCTCCTGTCTCAGTCTCCAGAGTTGCTGGGATTACAGGCATGGGCCACTGCACCTGTCTTAAGGGGCTTTTCTAATGGGACTGAATGCATCACCTTTTAATGGCAACCTACCTACTGACAGGTTATGTTCTTGGCTACAGCCAGCCTCACTGAGCAGGGAAAAGGCTCCTTCAGCAGCTTATCGAGCTTTCAACATGAACACTTATAACCCAGAAAGCAGGCTTCACTCCACCGTGAACAAAGGCTCATCTTGCAATGAGGTTTACAGGAGCCTCTTGTTTTTAAAACGGCTCAACTTTATACATATGGCTATCACTTCTTACAGATCTCCCCCCATCAACATAAAGCCCCAAATTTCATATGGCTATTGTCTTCCATTGCATTCTCTACCCAGGTGTCTATTGAACTCTTGGGTACTAAAGGCAATTTGCGGGTCATGTCCAGCCCCCATGTGGAGTCAGAATGAAAACATCTTAGTGTGATAAACCGGATGACCTACAGAATTTAACAGACTCACTGCCCTAAGAAGATGAAGCTTAGGCCAAAAAACAAATATAGTCACACATGTAATAAACTTGAACCATAAAGGGGAAATAGATTTACATTAGAATGTTCAGCTACTGCCAGTGTCAGCAGATGTATTACCGCAGTGATGAGAACTTTGGGTTCGTGCACATTTAATGAACATACAAATATCCAGCTGAGTGTAAGACCGAGGGAAACTATCTGTAAGGTTGCCAGTGGTTAACCACAAAACTTAAGTTCATCACTAACCCTGATGGAGCAAACGAGAAAGGCTTGCTGAACTGCCCCACAGCTGATGGAGTCGAGGTCAACGCTGTTTCTGTCTTGGCTGGGCCTGGCCCTGAAATTATGGAAAGCAGAAAAGGACATTTCAAGAAGTTGGTTAGAAGGACCGTTCTGGTTTCTATTTCTCTGCAGCATAGACTATGGTGCTGCCCAGAGCGGCAGCTTCAGTTTTTCAGAACCTTGCCTGCGTTCTGTGGCACGCCGGGGCCCAGGGGAGCTACCACGTTGCCTAACTGTGCTCACTGTCTCTAAACTCACTCTTTGGCTCTCTGTCAATGTTAAATTCCAACCTAAGGCATGCTATGCTCCCCTTTCCAGAAAAGAGATCCAAACAATTCCAGTGCAGCTTAAAACCAAAGTTTAAAAGGCTATGTTCCTAGGGAGTGTTTTTTTTTTTTTTTTTTTTTTTTTTTTTAATAGTACTTGGGGGTTGAACCCAGGGCGTAACATTGCTAAGCAAGTGCCCACCATTTTAGTTTTTATATTGAGACAGGGTATTGCTAAATGTCACAGGCTGCCTCTGGCCTCAAACTCGTGAATCTCTTACGTCAGCCTCCCAAATGCTGGGATTATAGGCACATGGTAGTCTGGCTTCTTCTAGGTTTTAATAGTACCAGGAAATACAAATCCAAAGATAAATAGGTTACTATGCCAATGAACACTTTGGAGTAGTGACTTCAGGTCTGACATACTGTATCATACGTATTTCTTCTACATTCAGCATTTTCCATAGACTTTCTTTGTACTTAGCAAATAATGTATTTTTTTAAATTACAGAAACAACACATTGATCACTGTAGTACAGAGACACGGAGAAGGTTAAGTGAAGTCATCATCTTTGCCATGTCCAATTTCACTCTATTTACTAATAGTTTGGGGTATAATCCCAATCTTTTTCTTGTTGCTCTATTTTAAAGGGGGGGGGGGTGAGAAAACTGTATTTTAATAGCCCAAATCAAAATAAACCAAACAATATAAGAAAAACAAATCTCTATTTTTAAAATGAATATGGGGTAGATATTAGTAAAAAATTTTAAAAACTACTGGAATACAATGTAGTGTACACAAATATGTTCAATGTAGCCTTGTTTGTAATCATGAACTAAGAGAAATGATCTTACCCATCAGAGAGTACTTTTAAAATGTAACAGAGGAGCTACACAATGAAGTCCTAGGCAGCCATTAAAATGAGTAAGGTTCGATATGGGCAGAGTGGTGCAATGCAAGTTCAAGGCCCAACCTGGTATACATAGTGAGTTCAGGACAGCTTGGGCTACCGTGAATCCCTGTTTCAAAAAAAAAACCCAAACCCAAACCCAAAACCAAACCAAAAACAAGTAAGGTGGATCTGTATTAGACCACGAAGGATGAACAAGACATTTATTTTAAATGGAGGTGGGTGATAAGGGGAAACAGGTTTAAAAAAAACCAAACTCAACATATACAGGATATGCTTATTTTTGTTTAACAATGAGTAAGCTCAAGAGATATACACAAAATTGTTAAGGGTTGTTACCTCTGGAATACAGAACTGAAGCAGCAGCTTGCACTTTGTTTTATATATCGCTACAACACAAAACTTTTTTGTGGCTATATAATATCTTTATAATAACAAAAACAATGAAAGCATTAGGCAGAGACAGGAGGATCATGAGTTCGAGGCCAGAGGCAGCCTGCGTAACTTAGTAGACTCTTACTCAAAACGAAAAATAAAAAATTGGCTGGGGGTATATCGCAGGGGTAGAGCATTTGGGAAGTACATGTGAGGCCCTGGGTTCAATCTCCAAGAATTATTAAATTAAAAAAAAAGTATTTCATTATTAATAAGAGCTTTCTATAGAGCTTTTATTGTTGTTAGGTGCTGTCACGTCGGTATCCGACTCATAGCAACCCTGTGTACAACAGGTGAAACCCTACTGTCAGAGCTTCTCTGCTATTCATAGGGTTTTCAATGGCAGATTGATTTTTGGGAGTGGGTTGCCGGGTCCGTCTCACAAGCCCTACAGCACCTGGTATTCTCTGGTGGTCTCCCATCCAAGTTCTAACTAGGCCCAACCCTACTTAGCTTCTGAGATGTGACAGGATCGATGCCACAGGGCTACGGCTGCAGGCATAGAGAGCTTTTAGGAAAAAAAAAATACCTCTTTAAAAAGAAACTTTTTGCAAACTCAATATTTTTCAGAGAAGTTTCTCTCCCCAAAGAAAAAAATTTCTTTTCTAGATCTTGATCATCCAGCAAGTGAAACCACAAGTAAACACCTAACAATGAAGGAGGGTCCTCGATGACCATTAGTGAATGGTGAATCCCAGAAAGTTCTTGGCAAGCCATACCACTTGCCTAAGACATGCATGAAGCAAAGTCCCTTAGGTTTCCTTGGTCCTTAACTTCAAGAATGATGAAGAGATCTCCAATAAAGTCCTTGAAGGAAGTTAGGATATATGGTCTTTCAAAGCTTTTTCTAGACTATTAGCCAGAAGTAGAAACAAATTTCTTAATTTCAATCCTAAATGATTCAAAAGTCTTTGATGATTCCAGTAAACTTCTCCTTCCTACATCAAGCTTTAGGCCCCATCACGAAGAGCTGTATACCTTCTTCTCACAAGAAGTGTATGTATATATGTGGCTCTGCATTAATCCAAATTCTAGAATACAGCCTTAGCTTACACAATAATGGTTTTGAGTGCAAGGAATATTTATTGAGGGTAAATCCAACAGCCAATCAGAAAGCTCGGGATGACAGAGCACACTGAATGACTGAGCAGATACTATGCGGACTGGGCAGCTAATGTGTGAGGGTCCGGCTCTAACAGGATTTGCTTGAAGGCCCACTTGAGAACTTGAATCAAAATAAAAGCCAGAGTCCAGGGTGTGGTGAAAACGCAAGGCTGCAGGTAGCACAAGGCCGCCAAAGCCGGGAGCTGTACATGCCTAGGAAGGTGGGCTACACAAACAGAACCCACAAAGGGGGACACTGGGAAGACCCACACGAAAATTAGGTGCTTTAAGTTGGCATAGGCAAGGAAGACTATAGTCAAAATACTGATGGTCACTGTCAAAAATAATTTAGTTAAGAGCAACTATGCTTGAGTGAGTGCTGGGCGAATGTGCAAAGCCATAAAATCTTATATTGATTTATTGTATCTACTCTGAGGTCTGACACTGAAACAAATCTGCTCTATTTTCTATGTGTTGCCAGCTTTTGAGCTGTCACTGTGAGACAAGAGAATTTTTATTCCTTTCAGCAGGAGGAAGAGAGTTCAATATTTGATCCACTCTTTTCTAAACTGTGATTGATCACCCAGCAACATAAGAGAAGAAATTGCTCCTCTTTAGAAAAGTACTTGGCAGGTTTTCTCCTATTCCTCTAAGGTTTTTCAAACTCAACTCGAAATCTTGGAAGCTCTGAAGGGCCTACTAACTTCCTAGAAATTCCTCATTAGCTGAGGCCTCTCAATTATGATCTCTGTACTTGATTTCCTGCGTCCACTGCCTCTGTGATCTGGAACAACTCACTCTTTGAGGTGCTTCTTTCATATTTATTTTCACTAATGCAAAAATGCAAACGAACCTGAAGCTTTCTCACCAGATGACAACTGACTGGATGCTGGTGTGGGCCCAGATGGCTTTAAGGAATTTATCAGAGACCCCTGTTGATGGAACACAAGAAAATGTTTATGTTAAACAACATGAGGAATAAGTAACATGTAAACATAAAAACATAAAGCAAGCATAAACATTTTCATTCAGCCTAATTGCTTAAAAAAAACGGAAAAAAGACAAAAGAAAGTTTTGCTTTAACTCAATCACCCAGAAGATCACATTGGAAGATAGAAAGAGGTCTACTCTGCCAGCTCCCAGAAGGCAGTCATGTCTGTCTAGCTCACAGCTATCTTTCCTATGCCTACACAATCCCTGGCTGTAAACCCCTGTGCCCCCGGCGCACCCAAAGGGTGGAGAGACCTGCCGAGGAGGAAGCTTACCGCCCAGAACCCAGACAAAGTTCTCGGGAGACCAGTGTCTAGTTCTGCAATGCTTTATTGGGTTGCGGGGAAAGACCCAAGGTCTCTCCCCACCAAGCAGTCCTCAGAGTTTATATAGACAAAACCCATAAACGGATATGTCAAATCAAGCATGGCAATTTGCTGACAGAGTACTCGGTGACAACGCTCGAATGAGGTAAAATCCATCATTCAAGACACGTGTCACCAAATGCACTATTCAGCACTATCTGTCAAGCTAGCTAATACACCAGTCACTATCTAACAAGCTAGCTTGCTTCTTGCTTCTTCTGCAGATCATTATCTATCAGGCTTGGCTTGCTGCTTCTGCAGAATGTGACCCATTTCTCCCCAAGTGACTCCACCCCGGGCTGCCCACAAGTCCATCAGATTGACTTAGCAATCTTCTCAATTCCTCAGATGTCGGAGGTCCCAGTGGCAAAAGTCCCCAAGGGCTAACACTGACACATAAAAGGTACTTGATTATTTGGTAGAGGAATGAATGAACAAGGTAACAAAGGAATTGGTTCCAGCTGTCAATGAATTTATAATAAGGTTACAAGCAAAACTGTGAGGTGTCCATCCCCAGCCGATGGTCCTGCACACACCTCTGATGATTTGTGCCTTATTGTGGATCCTCCACAGCAAGCATGAAAGCCTTCAAAGTGTGTCAAGTGCTAAATGCTTACTTGCCATCTTAGGTCATGGCAAGCTAAGGAATAAAGTTGTGTTTGAGAACCCACAATGGGCAAGTTTTGAGGTTCAGTCTCAAACCCTGGATCTCAAACACAACCTAAAGTTGCTCGTCTCAGAAACAGATGTAAGTGTTGTAGAGAAATCGGGATTCCACAGGAAAGGTTTCAGAGATAGCCTGATCTACCTTCCAGCCATTTCATGTTATTTTCTTTTGGACTGTTTAACTGTTTACAGTGCCATCAATTTTTGTAGAAGATATTTTCTATTGGTCAAAAGTACAAAGGTAGACATAACATCACTGAAAAAATATGCAAAACTCTACAGAACAGAGATTGCAGGAGAAAATAAGACACCTATCTCTTAAATATTGGTGCTGAACAGTGCGATGGAAAGAGCAACAGACAGAAGCCAGTAGCCTTGGGTCCCAGCTCTGGTTCTCCCAGTGACTAACTGGGTGGAGCCTGCATCAGTCCCTTGAACCTGGGCTACTTCCTCTGTGAGACACAGCTAATCACCCATTGTACTCAGCGGGTGTGTGAACTAACTGAGATAATGCTAAGTGAAAGTACAGTGCAAATCAAAACACCTAATCCAAATATGGAGTAGCAGAATTACGGCCCAAGATTACTAGTGCAGAATGTCAACTGACCCATGAAGACAATATTAAGCCCTGGCTGACTACTTTGGTTAAGTATGTCAAAACTGGCAAAAATGGTGGGAAAAGGTCTTCCTCAGAACTATGCCTCATTTAAACCAAGACAGGACTTAATATCATCTTCATTTATAGAGACGGTGCATGACTGCCAAAGCAAAAGTAGTAAGTTACCTGCTTGGCCTGGCTGGTAGCCACTGGGGCTAACACTGGGTGGGGTGTTTTGGCTGTGGAGTACGGCACTGAAGAACTGAAACACACACAAAATGTACACTCAGAGAGAGGCAGAACTAGGTGAAAATCACATTCATCCTTTAGCCAACTTTCTGTCCAATAAATAATACCAATTTTCAGTAGAATACAGATGTGTGAGGTCCCAACCAAACTCATCATTTTGGTGAAGAATACATTTTTAAAATGCAATTTGAGGTTTTTAGTATAGAATTCAAAGCAGTGACCTTAAAACTTATTTCCTTCCTACAATCTAAGAAAATCATTTGCAACCACTCTGAACTGATCGTTTTCTTATCTGGAGAGCGAGCCCTCCTCCGCTCTGTCCTTCCCCAACATTAGTCCACGCAGCGAATTCCTGATTCTCTTCTCTAAGCCTGAAAAGATGTTCAGTAGGCTCTATGGGGACATGTAACAAGTATGATTTTGGCCTACATACAGCTCAAAGGTATGACCCAAGGAGGAGACCTAAGCTGCTCACAGCAGCTGTCCTCAAGATCCCAGGGCTCAGCTGTTGGCATAGAAGGAATTCAAATGTGTCACTGCTCCATTTCCAACCTGCACCTTTGCTACAGTATGAAAAATGCGCCTCTATCTCCAGAGACTGCGCTCACCAATACAGTATGCTGGGAACTGTATTTATTACTATATGTTAACATATGGGGAAACCACCTGTCAAAGCAATCACGGACAAAAGTTTGCGGCTCTTGTAGACAATTTTTTCTTTATTTTTTATTTTTTTCTTGTGGTACTAGGGGGGCTGAACCCAGAGCTTGTGCATGCTTTGTAAGCACTCTACCACTCCCAAATTGCTGGGATTACAGGCTTACACCACCATGCCTGGCTTTGACAATTTCTTCAATCAGTTTATCCATCCTCACCCAAAGCTACTTTGACTGCTATGGATCGCAGCAGTAGTAGCTATAGATCTGGCTTTATTTTTCAGGTTTATGGAGAATTATTAGCGATCTTCCACCAAAACATGAACTTGGAAGATAAAAGACAAAGATAGGCACATGCCTCATCTAGGAAAACTACTAAATTTTATCCTTACAGGTGTGTCAAGAATTTTTGCTGGAGTAACCTGAGAACCTTTCAAATGGACTTTATTAGATTGAAAAAGAAGAAAAAATAGACTTAATTTTCAATGAAACAAAACCCCTGTTATGTTTCTGTTAAAGCCCACAGCAGCTATCAACGTGCATCTGTCTGGAGGAAGCCCAGCCTGGTCGCCCTGAGACGCTCCACCAAGCAGGCCCACAGGTGCTGCGTTCCCCTCACCTCTGCTGCATCTCCAGCCGAGGGAAGGAATATGTGAGCGAGACCGCTGGGACCTGAGCAATCCCTGGGTGGACATCACAGTCTTGCTCACGAGAATAACAAGGGAAATGAAACTCTTCTGGGTTTATCAAAGACAAAAAAGAAACTAGAAATGAAAACAACAATTTATCTAAATCTTGGAAATTTTTTATACTCCAAATTTAGTTATGATATTATAGCAAATTAAATCATGCAAACATTGTTCTACTTGCTTGTGATAATGCTATGTATCTCCTAGGTATTCTAAATTCCCAAACACACAAAATTAGGATTCACGGTACCAACAAACCATGCCACATGACACTACTGTATAGAAATGCTGTTCAGTGCAACCAGACAATAAACCAACCAATAAATTGGATCCAGGAAATCTCTGTGATGACTCAAAAGGGCAAAGAGAAAAGAACAATATAGTCTCAAATAAATATGCTTAAAGATTTATGCACGATCATGAGCCAAAATAATGGAAATCGACAGCTAGAAATATTTGTGAGATAGAAAACCCAAACTCAGAACTACCATATTTTGGGGTGACTTTTTTCTACTTTCTAGCAAGATGGACCTAGAAGGTATCAGAAATTTCATCTGCACACTCTTTTCTACAATTGAAAACAAATCTCAAAGGACCATAAACAGAAAAGAGCACAAACAATTATAAAATTTGGTTGTTAAATTGTGAAGCATTAAAACACGATCTATGCCTTTAGTGGTCTCTTGAACTTTGGTGAATTTTAACAAGACACATATTCATCCCACTGTTGTGAAGAGTCAATAACTCATTCTTTCATCTATTCCAATATTTTGAAGGACTTAGAAAATGAGAGATCCAGTAATGTTTTACTTTGGTAAATATTAATTATTATCACACACGTCTTTTAATATACACTCATATATGACAGAGTGGCTCTAGATTGTGCAAGAGAGCAAAGTTAATTATTTAACAAGTAATGAATTTTTGGTAATAATCTGAAGATGAGGCAAGTAAAGAAGACAAGCTATCAAGAGGAACTGAAGAAAATAATAGAAAATATTATTTCTTTTCCTGTTATAGGAAATAAAAGTTGCTGACTCATTCTTGAGGGTTCCTTAAATCCACCAGTGGAGATCTAACTGCCAATGATTGCTCCCCATTGGTGAATTTTATGTCTTAGAAGACTCAAACATTATCCAAAAGTCTGTTCAATTAAACTGTAGTTCCTGCATGAATGTCTACATACTAAGTAACTTAAATAATGTAAGTCAGAACCACATTAGAGCTCTGAAAAGTTTTATACTGAATATGAAACCAAGATTCTGTAAGAATTTTAATAATACGGACAATGTAAACAACTGAGTTTCATGACTAAGTTGAAGAAGGTTACAAAGCAGCAGGTATCTAAATTTATTTTAAAAAGCTAAATTTCCATAGAATACAAATGAAAAAACATGCGAACAGTGGTTATACATTTATAGCACTAACAAAGGTAATTTTAACTTTTTTTTTCCAAGAAATTTTTAACAAAGTCAATCGTGAAAATGTGTAATGTGAAAAATACAAGAACTAAAGATTTGGTTGTTATTATTTTTATTTTTTACTTTCACTTTTTTTGCAGTACTAGGGGCTTGAACCTAGGACCCGAGATGTGCTAGGCAAGCTCTGTACCACTGAGCTGCATCCCCAGCCCCTTTCTTTTATTTTGAGACAGTGTCTCACTGAGTTTCACAGGCTGCCTTTGGCCTCAAACTATCTTCTTGGCTCAGTCTCTCACTGGGATCACAGGCATGTAACTATGGCACCTGGCCAGTTGTTATTTTTCAAATGGAACATCATCATCAAATCAGTGAAAGGAAAAGGAAGAGGCTGACCTAGACTTCTTTACCCAGTGAAAATATCTTTCAGAAACAAAGTTCAAGTCTCCAGCAGACATATAAAACCTGAAAGAATTCATATCTTCCTTGAGAAATATGGAAGTCCTTCAAGCAGATTAAAAATTATACTAGAGGGAAAGCCAGGCACCAAGCAAAGGGAATGAAAAACACTGGAAATAGTAATTCTGAGCATATACATAACAATATTTTCCTCTCTTTCAAGTGTGTTGAAAAGATGGTAAAATGTTTATAACAATGCATCATGGGATTTACGATACTGGTGGAAAGAAAATGTACAATAGCACAAAGGAGGGGATGGAAGAAACGGAATAGTGCTATTAAGAGCCTTACTATTCTTTCATTGTAGAGTGTCACTTAAAGGCAGCCTGCAATACGCTTAAGAGGTATACTATGAAGCTTAATGAAAATACTCAATATAACCAGTAAGCCAACAAAAGACTAAATGGTACCATAAAAATACTCAAGTATAAAGAAGGCAGATAAATAGAAAAAGTGGAATTAAGGACAGGTAAGACAAATAACAATAAGATAGACATGAACCTAAACGTGTTAATAATCACATCAGTGTAAAAGACCTAAGCACTCCAATGAAAAATTATAGATTGTCAAATGGGAAAAGACCCACTATTTGCTTCTATATAAGCAAATTATGTTTTAAATTATTGGGATTTTTTTTGTTTCCTTGTTTTTTTCAGTAATAGGGACTGAACCCAGAGCCTCATGCATGTTAGCCAATTCCACCACTGAGCTGTACCCCGACACCCCTTTGATTAATTTTTTTATTTTGACACAGGGTCTTGCTAAGCTGTACAGGCTGCCTCTGGCCTTGAACTCATAATTCTTCTGCCTCAGCCTCCCAAGTTGCTGGAATTATAGGTATGAGTCATCCACTTGGCTTATTTTCTAAGTTAATTGTCATAAAATACATATGACAAAATTTGCCATCTAACTTAACCATTTTAAGTGTATTTAACCATATTAAGTGTACAGCTCAGCAGTATTAAGTATACTTATATTGTTATACCACAAAAAAAAAACTCATTTTACATACAAAGGCACAAAATAAGTTCAATACAAAAAGACAGAAAAAGACATACTGTCCTAACATTGAACAAAGCTGGAGTAGAGATACTCTATTAATACTGAGGAAAACAGGCTTCTGGGAAATTAATTTTACTAGGGATGAAGAGGGTTTTTTGTAATAACTGGGTCAGTTAATCAAAGAACATAACACTACATGTTTATGCGACTAACAAGAGAACCTCAAAACACATGAAATGAAAACTAACATAAGTGCGAGGAAAACAGGCAAACTCAACTATAGTCAAAAATGTCAACACCATTAACACTACGTTAGAGCAAGTAGTTCTAAAGAGGGCAAAGGATTCTGTTTTGTATCCTAATAGAATACAGAAGACAGGAATGACTATAAATCACTTTAACCTAATTAATATTTATAGAATGTTCCAACCCCTACCAGCAGAATACATGTCCTTTGAAGTGCACATGGGCCATCTGTTAAGATGACTGATAATCTACTAAAGAAGCTGAAAGCTGCCAGGTGTGGTGGCACACAACTGTAATCCCAACATTAGGAAGATGGAGGCAGGAAGATGATAAACTCAAGGCCATGTAGGGTACATAGAGAGACACAGTCTCAATCAACAAACAAAACCACAAGGGAAGTTGCAAATCTCAAGCCTACCTGGTTCCGCTAGTGAATTCTACCAAACATGTAAGAATGAAGTAATACTAAATGTACATAAACTCTTCCAGAAAATTAGAAAGGAAGGAATATTTCCCAACTCATTCTATAGGAAAAGCACTATTCTAACGCCAAAACCAAACAAAGACATCACAAGAAAAACTGTAGGCCAATATTTCTCATTAAGATACATGCAAAAATTCTTAAAATTTTAGCAAGTTGAATACAATCACATATTAAAAAGGCAATGCATCATTAACAAAGATTGGCTGAATATTTAAAAACAAATCAATGTGACTAGGATGTCAAGACAATTCAATGGGGAAAGAAGAATTTTTTCCCCTTTTTTAAATTAATAATTTTTAATGTACAACTTAATGGGTCTCATTATGACATTTCCATACATGTATTTCACTGTACACTGCTCATGTTAACTTCCCCCTTACCCTCTCTCTCCCATCCCTCCCCACCCTCCTCTCCCATCCCCTCCCTCCCCACCAATGGTCTCCTTTCTACTTGCATGTCTTTTTCGTGAGTCAGTCTGTCTGTCTATCTATCTATCTATCTATCATCTTGATTTTTCCATAAGGACAATACATGTGATACATTTTTTTTCTCCCATTACCCTTTCTTCCTGTCCCTTTCTCCTTTTTTAACCCATTCTTTCCCTACTTAGGTCTTGTCTGCTTTCATGATCTATATGTTTTAATAATGACTACATATTAAAGCCTAACATCCACATATGAGAGAAAACATGCGATGTTTATCTTTCTGGGTCTGGCTTAATTTCCTTAAAATGAGATCTCTAGTTCCATCCATTTTCCAGCAAATGCCATAATGATGCCCGTCTTTACGGTTGAGTAAAACTCTATGGTGTACATAGACCACAATTTCTGTATCCACTCATCTGTGATGGACACCTAGGTTGATTCCATGCCTTGGCTATTGTGAGCACAATAAACATGGGTAAGTAGGTATCTCTGTGGTATTGTTGTTGTTGTTAGGTGCCGTCGAGTCTGTGGTATAGTGACTTTATAATCCTTCAGCTATATATACCCACGAGTGGGACAGCTGCTCTATTTTTAGTTTTCTGAGGCGCCTCCACATACTGACTTCCGTAGTGGCTGCACCAACTGCATTCCCACCAGCAGCGTATATGGGTTCCTTCCTCCCCACATCCTCCCCAGCATTTGTTACTGTTTGTTTTGTTGATGGGAGCCACTCTGACTGGAGTGAGATGGTATCTCAGTGGAATTTTGATTTGCGTTTCTCTGGCGGCTAAGAATGTTGAGCATTTTTTCATGGATTGTTGGCCATTTGTATTTCTTCTTGTAAGAAGTCTCTGTTCAGTTTTTTTTTGCCCATTGTTTGGATACTTTGCTATTTTGGTGTTTAATTTGTGAGCTTTTTATATATTATGGATATTAACCTCTTGTCTGATGGATAGCTGGCAAAGATTTTCTCTCACTCTGTAGGTTGTCTCTTGACTCTGATAATTGTGTCTTTTGCTATGCAAAAGCTTTTTAACTTCATGCAATACCATCTGTCAATTCTTGCTACTGTTTCCTGTGCTTTTGGAGTCCTATTCAGAAAGTCCTTGCCTATGTCTTTGTCTTGAAGTGTTTCCCCTATGTTTTCTTAGATAATCCTTCTACAAGGTTCCCTATCAGTTGCCAAGCATGTTTTTCCTTTCTACCTTTTAAAAAACAAAACAAAACAAAAAAAACAAAAAAACACCAACCCTTGCTCGATTCCATTTCCTCTTTGGTTACAGCCCTATTTCTGTCCCCTTTAGAGTAAAAGCCCTACACTCATTGTCTCCATCTACTCTCATTCTCTCAAGAAGAGTCTTTCAACAAAGGATGCAGGGACAATTGAATATCCTCATTCAGAAGAATAAAGGAGGACTCCTACCTGACACCATTTATTGATATTAACTCAAAATGGATAAAAGACCTAAATACAAGAGCTAAAACTATAAAACTCTCAAATAAAAATGAAGGTATAAATTTTATGACAGTTTACACAATGGTTTCATAAATGACACCTACAGCAAAAGCACTAGGAGAAAAATAAAAGATAAACTAGACTATACCAAATTAAAAATTTTTGACATGGCACTCATGTTCCATGCCTGTAACCCAGCTACCAAGCAAGCTGAGGAAAGAGGATCACAGCCTATACAACTTTGTGGTTGTTGTTTGGTGCCTTCAAATACAACTTAAGGGAGGCTCTATTTCAAAATAAATTTTTGTGGACAAGCACACTGGGAGATGGTCCCCGGGTGCAGAATGGAGCTGAACAGCGAGAAAGACAGCAAGACACATCTCCAGCCACAGCTTCTTCCTATGGGGGAGGGGGAAAGGAGCCCTTACCCGAAGAGGTCAGCCAGACAGCCCTGGCCATCAGACTGGCAGTCCCACAGGACAAGCCCACAGTCCTTGAAGCCCTTGAGCTCTTCTAGGGATTTGATGAGACAGTGCTGCTTCCTGACTGGAGGGCGGGGGTTCAACACTGAAGAAGTTACTCTTTCCCATGTTCCATGTCTCAGAGGGCTGTGGCCCAGCGCCATCTTGAGAGGGAACCTATTGTATAAGACTAAGGACTCCAGGGGGCCGGCAAACCATTACTGCAGGTAGAGAGCCTGGGAGTGACCTGCCACAGCCCCAGTGAGGTGGGCTGGGATGCTGACATACTGAGAGGTTCAGGCAGCAAGAGGCTTGGGAAAGGTGTTCAGAAGACAGTCCACGCCCCGAGAGAAGACTCCATCTCCTGACAGGAAATACAGACAGTAGAGTTGTACACAAAAATTACTAATAAAATAAGATTACCGGGGGCGGGGGAAGGAACTGAAAATAAGGACTCAAAACAGATACTGTCCACCACTGTACTCCCTTGGACTCATCTCCCTTGCTCTCTCTCGTGTTACCTCTGATCTGGCCCCAGAGGCCCCTGGCTCTTTGGGAACCTGAGACATGCTCTTGCAACAGGTCCCTGTACATGGAGCTTTATGAGACTTGCTCTTTGGCTGTTCAGTCTTCACACAACGATCGCTGTCCTGGGGACACCTACCCTGGCTACCGTATTTAAAACTATCATCCATATACAGACAACATCCCCTAAACGCTTCCCCCTCCATTACACCTATTAACATCTAATATATTATAAATTTACTTACTTCACTTACGGTTTATCTCTCTGACCAGGGTAGGGATTTTGGTTTGTTTCATTAACTGCTTTATTTCCAGCACCGAGAACAGCACGTGGACATATAGTAAATGCTCACTAAGAATTTGTAATGCCATATGCAAAGAGCTGGAGATAGAAAACCAAAAGGAAACAACACGCTCTGTTTTTCTCAGGCCTAAAGAATTGAAGCAAAAATTCAGGCCTTGAGTGGTAATAGTGAAGGATTCTATAGGGAAAAATATTAAACGATGCAGGAAGCATCAAAAGAAGATGGAAGGAATACAAAATCATTATACAAAAAAGAAATGGTGGATGATCAACCATTTTAAGAAGCTGTATATGTTCATGAACCAACAGTTCTAGAGGAAGAAGTGGAAGCTGCCTTGAAGGAATTGGTGAAATACACAGTTCCAAGAACTGATGGAAAACCAACTGAGATGTTTCAATGAACACATGAAGCATTGGAGGTGCTCATTTGTCCAGGTCAAGAGATTTGAAAAACAGGTACCTGGCCAACTGACTGGAAGTAACCCATATTTCTGCCAATTCCCAAGAAAGGGGGTCCAATCGAATGTGGAAATCATCTAACAATATCATTATCTCAGGCAAGTAAAATTTTGCTAAAGATCATTCAAAAGCGACTTCAGCAGTATAACAGGGAACTGACAGAAAATCAAGCTGGATTCGGAACAGGGAATGGAACCAGGGATATCACTGATGTCAGATGGATAGCAGCTGAAAGCAGAGAATACCAGAAAGATGTCTATATATATTTTACTA
This sequence comes from Pedetes capensis, assembly GCA_007922755.1. NCBI lineage: Eukaryota > Metazoa > Chordata > Mammalia > Rodentia > Pedetidae > Pedetes > Pedetes capensis. Next base: position 75,634 of record VMDO01001729.1, read on the forward strand.
ACTATGCAAAGGCATTTGACTGTGTGGATCACAACAAACTATGGGTAACATTGCAAAGAATGAAAATACCAGAACACTTAACTATACTCATGAGGAATCTGTATATGGACCAGGAGGGAGTCATTCCAAGAGAATAAGGAAACACTCTGGTTTAAAGTCAGGAAAGGTGTGCATCAGCGCTATAGCCTTTAACCATACCTCTTCAATCTCTACGCTGAGCAAATAATTGAGAAGCTGGACTTTATGAAGACTAATGTGGCATCAAGATTAGAGGAAGACTTGTTAACAATCTGTTGTGCAGATGACATAACTTGGCTTGCTGAAACTGAAGAGGATTTGAAACATTTACTGATAAAGATCAAAGAACACAGCCTTCACTATGGATTGTGCCTCAACACCAAGAAAATAAAAATCCTTAAACTAGGTTGCTAAGCAACTTCAGGATAAATGGAGGAAAGATTGAGGTTGTCCAAGATTTGCTTTACTTGGTTCTACAAACAACATCCACTGAAACAGCAGTCAAGAAATCAAAAGATGCATTGCACTGGAAAAGGTGTTGCAAATGACCTCTTTAAAGTGTTGAAAAGTAAAGATGTCACAACGAAGACAAAGTTGTGCCTTGACTCATGCCATGGTATTTTCAGTCACACTGTATGGTTGTGAAAGCTGGACACTATTTAAATATGGGAGACAGGAGAAGAATGGATGCTTCTGAATTATGGTGCTGGAGACAAATATTGAATATACCATGGACTGCCAAAAGAACCAACAGATCCATCCTAGAAGTGCAACCAGAGCACTCCCTGGGAGTAAGGAGGGCTACATTGAGTCTTACATATTTTGGGCATAGTGTCAGAAAGGACCAATCCCTGGAGGACATCGTGTTTGGGGGTGTGGCGAGTTAATGGAAAAAAGGAAGACTCTCAACTAGATGGATTGACACAGTGGCTGCAACAATTGGTTTAAACATAAAAAAGATCGTATGTGTGGCACAGTGTCAGGTAGTGTTTCATTCTACTGTACTTGGGGTTGCTATGAGTCAGACTCAGCTTGGTGGCACTTAACAACAAGAAGAAGAATCTGTTGAAAGAATAAATGAATTATGAATGCCAAAATTTTTTAAAGGAATGTGATGTGTTTTGGTAATAACAACAAAAGTCTGACTTCTTTTGTGGCCCCATTTTCTTCATTCCCCACTCTCTTTCTGCAGGACTATAGCTATCCTGGCTCTTTTTCAACTCCATCTCAAATGTGCTCTGCCCTCTCCCAGGTATGGGTTTCACATACTCTGTTCTCCCTGGCCAGAATGCTTCTGCTCTCCACTCTGCCCAGCAACTTCTTCAAATTGCAGCTGAAACTTCTTATCCAACTCTTTCCCAACCCCAGACTTGCTCGGGGCCCTGTACTAAGCTTTCATAGCACCCTCTACTTCTCCCTCTTCAACCTTACCACACTGCACTAAGAAGCTGTGTAGCTGGTAGTCTCGCAGCTGTCTTCTTGCTGAATGTAAGTGCTGGGGGAGCAGGGCCTTGGCAAGTCTTCTTCACCACTGTCTCCCTAATCCCTCAGGCAGCATCATGCTCACTACAGATGCTCTGCAGGAATCTGCTGAAGCGAGTGAGTGAGCACTACAGAGAAGTCTGAAGTGCCATGGATATACTCCAGGTAAACTCTCCCATAAAACAAGTTGGCTAGTCAATAAAGAAAATGGATGGTGCCAACGAACATAAAATATACCAGAGGCAGAGATATGTAGTCTGTCCTACAATACATCTGTAAGATATCACTCAGGAAAAGTTAAATGCAATGTTGAATACTTAAAACATATTTAAGAAACGACTGTTTAAAAGAATCTGAAAGTCATCTTACAAGGAACATATTCCCCTCTCAATCTTTCCTCTGGGGGAGGGTGGTAAATGCCAATTTCCATTTATCAATCATGTTTATAGTAGAGTTTACCAATTATTGCATAAATGGTTATTAAAAAGGAACTATGTTTCAGGCACCATGCTGAGTATGTAAGTTAAATAACTGTACCAGACTTGTCTAATTCTGAGGAGAAAGGAAGAGGAAGTTTCTTCAAGATTCTTGTTCCACTTTGGCCTCTATTTTTCTTGTCAGACAGAGAGCAATCCAGAAGTGCTGTCTGAGTAAAGCCATCGTCAGAGATCAGCTCAGAGGAGCCATCAAAGGGAGAAGAAACCGGAGCAAAGGTGGTGGGAAACCCACGAAGGGGCTTCTCACCTCACTATTGGCTGACGTGTCTCAAAGGACCAGACCACACTTCTTACACAATCTTCTGCCTTTCAGTGGCTTTTCTTTGCCTTCCCTACAATGGGTATCTGATTACAGTTCCCAAACTTTAATGCAGGCCTGTCCAACCCATGACCTGTGGGCTGCATGTGGCCCAAGACAGCTGGTCACGTGGCCTCACAAAAGCTTTTAAGATAATGTATTTTTCAGCATTTATTTTCTTCATGGCCTATAGCTGTAGCACTGTGGCGTCCCATCCTGTCAGATCTTGGAAGCTAAGCAGGGTCGGGCCTGGTTAGTACTTGGAAGGGAGACCAACAAGGAACACCAGATACTGTAGGCGTGGGAGAAGGACCTGGCAACCCTCTCCCAAAAATCACTCCACCATTGAAAACCCAATCAATAGCAGAGAAGCACTGCTGTTTCGCCTGTTGTACGTAGGGTCGCTATGAGTCGCATACTGACTCAACAGCACCTAACAACAACAACAATTTTCTTCATGACTCCGTACATAGTTGAGTCAGGTTAGTACCATCGCCTGACGCCCAGTCAGTCAAGTATAACTGGATTAAATTCAAAGTGATTCAAAGTTGTTCAAAGCGACTTATGGGTACAGCAGAGATAACATGAGTTTCTGGCAACTTGGCAAGTAAAACACAGCAATTGCCCGTAATATTTTTGAAAGTCTAATTCAACCCAGCTCTAAATGCCACAAATTCGCCATTGTATAATTTACTTGAGAACTCACTAAGAACTGCAACCATGTGCACCAAATCAGACACTGATAGATTAGTGTTACAAAAACAAAGTCAAATTTCCCACTAGTTCTACATTGTTCTCATTCCTCTAAACTGTATAATAAAAAATTAAAAAAATAAAGGTCTTATTAGTATCTATACACACTATATTACATATTTTATGTGCAGAACAAGACAATTCCTTTTTGTTCATTGCAGCTCAGGGAAGCAAAAAACCTTAATGCATAGTTCTCCTGAGTTCATAACAACCACAAATACCACCTTGGTCTAAATAGCATTCCAACGCTTCAAGGTCATTATGAGATAGGAAAGAGGGTAGGCTTGTTCTCTGGCTGTTAGTGTGGCCCTGACATAACTAAAAACTCCCTGCAACAGGCAGTGTTGGTAGTGGGCCAACATGGGGAAAAGAGAAGGCCCTGCCCCTGTAAAGCAGGGCCTAGACTAGGGGAAAACAGAGCCGCAAGCTGCTCTGCTCCATGGGGCGGCAGGGAGGGGGCATGTGCAGAAAACCCACGGGCCTGTGGCTGCTCTTCTTGCTGCTGGGTTAGGTATGGCTACCAAACACAAACTCCCTGAAAGACACTCGTCCTCAACCAAGGAAATGTTCCTCACCTTTTTTTTGTTTTTTGTTTGTTTTTGTTTTTTGTTTTGTGGCATGCTGGGGATTGAATCCAGGGCCTTGTGCGTGCTAGGTAAGGGTTCTTCTACTGAGGTACATCCTAAGCCCATGCCTCAACTCTCCCCTATGGCACAGGGGAGATCGGCTATTCTAAAGGGATCGTGGCTACAAAATCCATAGAGCAAAGGAGGGCACAGGCATGTGCTACCAACTATGCTGCCTGGTACAGGGCGACAGAGTTGGCACCTTGCATTCTGAGCCCAGATGTGGATTAAGGTGAAGCATGGCAGCAATGATCCTGCCCTCAAACAGGGCATGGGAGAGAAGCAGGCCTGCAACCTGGCTTCTGGCTTTCAATCACCGTTTCTGGTTGGGCGTGGTGGCGTAGCCTGTAATCCCAACAACTTGGGAGGCAGAGGCAGGAGGCTGCAAGGTTCGGAGCCAGAAGCAGCCCGTGTAACCCTGACTCCAGACAAAAAATGAAAAAATAGGCTGGGGTGCAGCTGAGTGGTACAGCACTTGCAAAGTAAGTACAAGGACCTGGATTTAACCTGCAAGTACCACAAGAACAAACGAACAAACAAAAAAACCCCCAGAACAAAAAACAAAAAAACCTCAACACTGTTGCTCCATACAAAAAGCAAGAGAGGGCCAGGCGTGGTGGCGCATGCCTGTAATCCCAGCGGCTCAGGAGGCGGAGGTGGGAGGATGGCAAGTTCGAGACCAGAGGCAGTCTGTATAACTTAGCGAGACCCTGTCTCAAAAAGATAAAAAAAAAAAAAAATGGGCTGAGGTGTAGCTCAGTGGTCCAGCACTTGCAGAGCATGCAGGCACGAGGCCCTGGGTTCAACCCCCAGTACCGCAAAAAAAAAAAAAAAAAAGCAAGAGAAACTTAACAGGAATGCTGAGAGAAGAGACAAGAGGGGACAGTGCTAATCTTGAGGTCGCCAGCGTCTTTGCAATCAGTCAAGCATCAGACCTGAAGCATAAACTCTGGAACCCTGAGGGCAGTAAAAAAAAGAAAAAGAAAGAAAAAGAAAAAAAAAAGAATAAACCCCACACCTGACTGCACAGCCTAACAGGCACCTCAGGCAGGCTTCCATATGGCAAGCAGCAATCTGGGTGTATACAAGACAGACTACAAGCTGAGGAGGTGACAACTGTTACTGGTAAGTTGAAAAGGACAACCTAAGGCTGGGCACGGTGGCTCACACCTTTAATCCCAGCGACTCAGGAGGCAGAAGCAGGAAGATCGCAAGTGTGAGGCCAGAGGCAGCCTGCATGACTCAGTCAGACCCTATCTCAAAATACAAAGTAAAAACTGGGCTGGGGGTGTGGCTCAGTGGTTGAGAGCTTGCAAAAAGCAAGTGTGAGGCCCCGGGTTCAACTCCCCAGTACTGCAAACAAAAGAAAACAAAACAAAACAAAACCAAAGCCCAGAAAAGGACAGCCTCCTGAGAACCAACCGTGGTGCAGCAGGGCTCACTGTGTGTCCCTCCACAACCCAGGGCTCTGTAGGAAAGAGCCACTGTGACAGAGGCGGTGCTGCTCCCTGCAGGCAGTTCACGCCATCGCACCGAGTAGCTGGCCTGAACACAGAGAAGAGCGGCGACATACCCCAGGGCTGCAGATGGGCCAGCAGGGTTACTCTTCAATTCCTGCACGTTCACCACCTGAGGGACAGTCTTCAACGTCGACTCGGTCAGAGTGCTCACAGCTATGTAAGTAGAGAGGAGAGAGGTCACATTAATTCCAGCAACGAGGCAAAAAGTCTACCCTACAGAAATGAATATCCAGGACATGACCCTGAGCGGACTGCAGCCCTATTATATAAAGGAAGTCTACTCAGCAGTGGGTTTAATGGAACACCTGGTCTGCTCCATTAGCAAAGGTCAGGGAATGAGATTTCATGCAACCTAATCAAATACACCAGTGCGGCAGGAAGAGTTTTTTGGCTAGCTTCTCTACGGCAGAGCTGAGTTACCTGACACACTTTTGGATTATCTTGGAGAAGGGCAGTGAGAGCCAAAGGACTGACAGCCATTGGCTCATGACTGCTGCCATCCATTTACCTGTCCTCCTTTCCCACAGGCTTATCATGTGCCAGGCCCTGTGAGGGTGCAGAGAGTACAAAAGCTACCCTAAAATACTTCTTCTCTACTGGAGCTCCTGACTTAGACAGACCGACTGACACAATGAGAAACATGTGGAAAACAGAGTCCAGACCAGAATGGGGAAAGAGGCCAAGGGGCTCGACTTAGGAATGGCAGCAGGGATGTCTCGGATGCCTACTTTCTGTCTGTCATCAGCTTTCCCTTCTCCTTTTGTCTTATAATTTTCCACTGTACTCTGAAAGACTTACTGACGCTCTGTGATGGAGGATTAGGAAAGCCTGAGCAAAGCTCTCAGGTCTCTCCTAACTGCGTCCTTGGCAAAGGTGAGAGCTGCATCACAGACAGCCTGACTGGGCTGCCGCGATTCTCTTACTCTCTTCTTCAGAGGACCGGCCCAGAACATCTTGACTACGGTTGCATGGATTTTACTGTCACATTCCAAGGTGTCCACACCTCAGAAAATGTTGTTCCACTGTGATAATGGAGATCCCAGTGCCTCCTGCTGAGAGGAGACTATTCCTCCATCCGAGCAGATTTTAACTTTACAAATAATCAGCTCGATTTAGGGCCTGATTAACATAATGTTAACATTCTACCTAGTTCATATAATAAAGAGAACACCAAAAAATTATAGGCTTTGACAGCTCAAGAAGTACCTTAAAAAGTTGCCTTTACTTTTCAATAAAATCTATTTTAGGTGCCTTAAAGGTTTTAGTAATTAAACTTTCCTTAGAAATCTTCTGATTTATCCCTATTTAATGGTAAATCTTTTTTTCTTGCCTAACTCAAACCATCATCCCTTTTTTGTTTTCTTAAGTGAAAATATTTGGTTTCTATCAGCTTTTCAGCCTTGGCACTATCGACATTTTAGTGCTGGATAACTTTGTTGTAGGGATGTCCTGTGTGTTTTAAGAATCTTTCGCAGCATTCCTAGTCTCTGCCCACCAAATGCCAGCAACCTTGACAATTGTTTCTGGGAGGTGGGAGGGCTTGAGAATGACTGGCTTTGCAAATTGGTAAACACAGATAACTGAAGTCCTTGAAGCCAACTACCCAGACTGTGACATCCTAATACAGAAAACTTAGGATAACCACAAACCACTAACAAAATGTTAGTGCTGGTCAGCTCAGCTCATTGGGAAGGGTTCATGTACAGTGTTAAGGAAAAGCTGCTTTGAAACAGAGCTCAGTGGTGGAGTTGGGGTTCTGCTATGCACTGGTTGGGCAACTTTCACTTCTCTGAATCTTAACGCCACTGAAACACAAAATGGGTGCAGGAAACACCAACCCTCCCAGGGTGGCTGGGATACTTAAGACCCTAGGAGACGGTCCTGACATTATTAGATATCTACTTTCAAAGATTCAATGCAGGGCTCAAAGCAGAGTCAAGAGTAGGGAATTATCAATGTCATCAAAAACCCCTGTGATTTCCCACTCAAATACATGTAGCTAATCTAATTCCTCTCCTCAAAATGAAAACATGTCAGACTTAGTTTCTGCTTCCTGGACGCTCGCTCCCCACAGGGCAAGGTCTATCCCAACAGACGTCTCTTCTGAAGTGCAGCAAAGACAGCCAGTTGTTTCCTGCCACCTATTGTCCCAGCCTGGGACTCGGGAGAGCTTGCAATGGATTTCTTGGGGGCGGGGCTGCAGTTTTTACCTGGTGCCTGATTGGCCATCTGCCGTCTCAGGGCTGCAGCGGCCGCTGCCTGGGGAGCTGCGACGGTGTGGGAAGGACCAGGCGCACCGTGCTTCACGGTTTTCGTTGCTAGCATTGTGCTGTCAGCCCCCTGAGGGATCATTTTGCCAGTAGACGTGGACACTGAGGGAGAAAGAAAAATTAAGTGAGAAAGTGGGTCAGAGAAGGGGAACACAGTAAATTCTCCAAGGTAGGATGCAGGAAAAATGCTAAAAAGTTCTTGAGCGTTGATAGAGAAAAAGTACCAGGAAACTGACAGGCTCCACTCAAATCTTTCAAAAGACACCAGGTCCAGTGTGCCTGGCCATGTCTAGTGTTAGCTGAAACACCTTACATAACCATTCCTTCTGAGGTTGGTTTGTTGTTGTTGTTGTTAGGTGCTGTCGAGTCATGTCCAACTCATAGCGACCCTTATAGGGTTTTCAATGGCTGATTGTTTCGGGATTGCCTTGGGAATGGATTGCCAGGTCCTTCTCCCATTTTTGTGGTGCTGGGAATTGAACTCGGGACCTCAGAGACTGCAGAGCAGCGCTCTACCAACTGAGGTAAGTAGAGAACTTTAATTCTAGTATAGAGCCATGCCCTGCCCTCATATAAAACCTCTTCATTCCAGTACCTTACGCCTATGCTCCAAGCCACTTTGATACAAAGCCTCAACCCTGCACTGACAGAGAAACAGGACAATACAAACTGCTTCAGTGGGCAGTTCTGACAAGAACACTGGAAGAGGGTGAGGCATGATGGACTGCAAGGCTGAAATGAGTTGGATTTGAAAGGCGTGAGTGTGGATAGTGCTTTATATGGAGGTCAATAAGACCTGTTTTAAGTTAAAAACACAAGCTAGACTGCAGTAAACCTATTGTGGTGTATACCCTTGGAGAGTTTCTTCCTCCTCACAGCAGCCCACTATCAACAGCAACATGTATCTTGGAATCAGTCTTTTAATTTCTGGAATATTAGCAAAAATGAGCTGGAACCTTACTGGTTTAACAGTGAAACCCAGTTATAATTTCCTCCTTAGCTAAAACCTAATTGGGAAAAAAGAGTTTCCTTTCTCACTGTTAACTTACTTGAAGTTCCCATCACAGCAGGTGAAGAGCCATGAATCAGGTGAGATTTGGCAAAAGGTGCTGCTTGGGGTAGGAGACTGGGCTGGATGGAAGGCGTGCGCACCACAGGCGCATGCCGAGGGACCTGGACCACTGCCTCCTCATCTTTGCAGGACACCTGGGCATCTTCACTCTCCAGAGACTGGGAGATGGATGACGTTGAGCTGACTTCATCCAGGTCTTCATAGTATCTCTGAGACAGGAAGGCTGATCGAGACAGGCTGGCTACAGAAGCCCCAACAAAACACAATTTAAATAACTCAAAGCAAGTCCAAAAGCTATATAGTTTTCACTGGCAATAGTTGTTAGGTGCCATCCAATCGGGTCCAACTCACAGTGACCCTATGTACAACAGGAAGAAACACTCCTGGCACTGTGCCATGGTTGGCAGTATGCCAGTCCTTCTTTGCTATTCATAGGGTTTTCAATAGCAGACTCTTTCGTGATTGCTTTTGGAGTGGGTTGCCAGGTCCTTCTCCCGTTTTCTGTGGTGCTAGGGATTGAACCAAGGGCCTTAAAGAGTGCAGAGCAGCACTTTACTGCTCAGTTGGCCATCGAAAATCCTATGAATAGCAGAGAAGCACTGATGTAGTGCCAGGCATGGCACAGTGTGGGGGAGTGTTTCCCTCTGTTACTGTCGACAGACACATATTCAATTTATAAAACTATTTAATCATTATGCAGTTTAATTGGAAGCAACTGTCGTCGAATGTAAACAAAGACAGTGTTGGAATTTTCCTCAAAAGGCACTTTGAAAAACTAAGTTGCATAGGACCGGACACCCCAAGTATCAAAAAGATGTGAAAAACTGAGAGACAGAATTAATGCTGGTGGAAAAGCAAGAGACCCTGAGCCCTCACCGGAAGTTCTCACTGCAGTAAAGGAATCTATGAGCAAGTAACACACGAGCCTCCAGGGCAGGGCGAGCAGGTACACGATTGCCATCGCTTTCCAACAACAACCTTCAAAGCACAGGCCTGACGCGAGATAGAGAAGACAGAATGGCCTCAGTCCTAAGTGCCTCAAATGTTTCTAGATAAACTCAATGTCTTTTTTTTTTTCTTCCTTTTTTTTTGGGGCAGTAATGGGAGTTGAACCCATGGCCTTGTGAATGCTAGGTAAGTGCTCCAACGCTGAGCTGCACCGTCAGCCCCTTTTTAAATTTTTAAATTTTGAGTCAGGGTTTTGCTAAGTTAGTGACACAGGCTGCCCCTGGCCTTAAACTCACAATCCTCCTACTTCAGGCTCCCAAATTGCTGGGATTTTAGGCATGAGCTACAGTGCCCAGTATCCAATGATTCTTTTTAATCAGATTAGGTTTAACTACATACCAACACTAAACTTAATCATAGCCTTCTCTGTTTTTCCCTTCTTCAAAGTATGAAGTTGGGCTTTACGCCATGTTATTCTCTATGATGGATTTCAGAATGCATGTTATTGCCTATATACTGGAAAAAACAATAATCAAATAAAATGCTCAGCGCTTCTCCTCCCCAAGCTATCTGAAGCAGTCTTGTTAGTATTTATTGGCTTGTTTATCTTGTAGGCATATCATTTTACAAGATTTTTTTTTTTTTTTTTGAGGTGCTGGGGCATTCTACAAGATCTTAATGTCACAATGTAAGTGTAACAAAAGCAACTGAAAATCAATGCTGCCTGCAGCTGTAGCACTGTGGCGTCCGATCCCGTCAGATCTCAGAAACTAAGAAGGGCTAGGCCTGGTTAGTACTTGGATGGGAGACCACCTGGGAACACAAGGTATTGTAGGCTTGGGAGAAGGACCTGGCAACCCACTCCCAAAAACCAATCAGCCACTGAAAACCCTATGAATAGCAGAGAAGCATTGACAACAGTCACTATGAGTCAGATACCTACTCAACAGAATCTAGTAACAGTAAGTCACTTGTGACTCTTTAAATTTAAAGTAGTAAAGGTAAATAAATGAAATATATTTTCCTCAGTTGCACCAACCGTACTTCAAGTGCTCAAGGACCACATGTGGCTAGTGGTTACTATCCTCGTCGGTACCATGCTAGAGTATTTTGAGGCAAATAAATATGCAGTAGGGCCATTTAGAACTCCGTCCATGTGGTTAACATTTATTGGGAAACTTATTTGGTTCCAGCTGCCATGCAAAGCTTCTGTATGCACTAATTCATTTAATCTTCACAAATATCCTATAATTTAAAAATTGCTATTATCTGAATTTATGACTAATGCTAAGAAAGGTTAAATAATTTGCCCAAGGTCATGAAGTCGGTAAGTCGTAGAGCCATTGTTCAAATTCCTGTGTACTGACTTCAAAGACATGTTCTTAACACACTGCTACCTAAGAATGAACCCTATACCAGGGGGAATACTGACTCATGACCTCATGCCCTAGAGCCACATGCATAGTTATGACAGGTGACAAAAGAGATCCTATAAGTTTAATTAAGAGTACTAACCAGGTGACCTTAAAAAAGAGAAGTTTAGCTGGGCATGGTGGCACATATCTGTAATCCAAGCTATTCACGAGGCTGAGGCAAAAGGATCAGAGGTTTGAGGCCAGATGCAGCCTGCAAAACATAGTGAGACCCTGTCTCAAAAATAAAAAGGGCTGGGGTGTAGCTCAATGGTGGAGCTGGGGGGGAAGAAAAATAGGGAGGCCATCCTGGATTACTCATGAGCCCAGGTAAAATCCCATGAGCTCTTAACAGCAAATAAACGAAGTAAAACAGGAGGCCACAAAGACAGGGCAAATGTTCTGGAACATAGAGATTCTGAGCAAGAGGACTCCTTTGTGATGCTGGCCTGCAAAGCAGAGGGCAAGAAGCATGCATGGCCGAGACAAGGACCTTTTCCTGCAACTGTAGGAAACTGCATTCTGCCAGCAACCTCATCCAGCTTGGAGCCTTCCCCAGAGCCTGCAGACAAGAGCTCTGCCCAGCCAACCCTTTGAATTCAGCCCCTGTGCCCAGAATACAGAACTCAGCTGAGCTACATAACTGGACTGGCCGTCTGCGCATAGACGGGTGAAAAACCAGGTGCTGTTGTAAACCACCAAGTTTGTGGTACACCTTTATGGCATCCATAGGAAACTAATACAAAGCCCACATTCTCCTGGGAACACATTGCTCTCCATCTTTTCTCTGAAATTCTACTTACTGGGAGTTGGTAATGACAAAAGACAACTCAGATCAGCACTTTCAAGAACTGTGTAGAAAGCCCAGCTGGCATAACTATGTGACTGCTACGGTCCACTGCAAGGAAGGTTCTCTCAGTTTCCTTTCTTCATCTTTCAGAATCCATTCCTTTACAATGGCTGGGTAGAGCCCCATCAATGGAAAGATACAGCGGCTACACTCACTTCCTCACTGCAGCAACTGGGCTGCTCACTATCCTACCACAGCTACCTCCTGGGGTTATGCGTGTTGCTCCCTGATGGGACCAAGGGTGCAGCTCCATTTTTGTGTTAGCAAAGGGGCCTTGATGAAATGTAAAGGATCTTATTCTGCTAGGCTCTCAGGGGTATCCTGAGACCACATCAAGTAAAGAGAAATTGTCCTGAGTTGCACACAAATTATATAATATGGCTAGTGTATATGTATAATAAGTCGGGTCATAAAAACAATAACCACTAAAAAAAACAATGTTAAAAGATTTTGTGGGGCTGCATTATTTGTTGTTTTGGCCCACTGGCTACAAGGTGGACATGCCTGCTCTAGGAAAAGGCAGACAGGAAAGGCAGAAAGCCATATCAACAGAAGAGAAACCATATGATGATCAGAGAAGACACTGGTAAACCTCAGATATTAGGTGAACTATGTAGAAAGTGTTTGTTTTTGTGATCAAGACTTAACCACTTTCATTGCATGCTGCACTGGATGTCCTAGCCAGTAAAATAAGGAAAGAAAAAGAAATCAAAAGACTGGGAGGGCAGAAGCACAAGTGTTAGCATCCATGAAGGATATAATCATTTCCAGAGTTACAAGTCCAGGAAATAGCTATGGACACATTATTAGAACAAATGAGTCCAGGTTGCTGGCTACAAAGTTAAGTGTGCAAAAATAAAATGTATTTCTTTATACGAGAGCCAACATGAAACATAAAATTTAAGGAAAAAGGATCTACTATTAAGAGAGTGTAGAAACATCAAATTCTTAGCAATAAATGTAATAAGAGATGGAAAGATGCAGCAGGCAAGCTCAAGAAGTTCCCATTAAGAGAAATTAGAAGAATGAAATAAACGTGTACCATGCTCAGAACTCAAAGGTCACCATCAGCAAGCATTCCATCACTGAGTCATACTCCTAGGCCCTTTCTCTCTTTTTTATTTTGAGGCAGGGCCTCTCTAAGTTGCACAGGCTGCCTCTGGCCTCAAATCTGTGATCCGCCTGCCTTTGCCTCGTGAGTGGCTGGGATTATAGGGGTGTGCCACAGCTCCCAGCTAATTTTTATTCTTCTCTCTGTATTACCTTATTTCCTCCCATTATCTACCAAGAGAATGTATTCTTTCATGTAAAAAAGAGTTATTAAAAAACCCACTTGTCTGTGTCTATTCCTACTTTAGCCCCGTACGACTACAGAAAATATAAATCATGATACAGTAAGATTAAATTAAATCTCTTCCAGCTATTTTAGTAAGTTTTACCAAAAGGCATTTGTTACTGGTATAAATTTTTTAAAATAAAAAATAGAATGTTAAAAGAAAAATGCAGAAACGGGCACTAAAGCAATGTCATAAAAGTTTTTATAGAAAATTAAAGCAATCACCCACACAATTTCGTTGCAAAGAAAGAATATTTCATCATTTACTTGCTTGTTTTCATCAAGTACTTCTAATTATCATCACTAACTTCTAGTTTTTTCCTTCTTTCTTAAGAAAAGAAGGCTTTTCTCCACTGTAGTGCTTCTTAAAACCACACTGGAAAGACTGAGACTAGGATCCCCCTCAGCCTCCCCAGGGCCCTTGTGAAGCACTGCCGTGTAACCTGGGGACTGCAGAGTGTAAAAGCTGAAACACCCATGCTGAGTTGTTTCATCCGGAGTGTGCGAGCTGTTTCTTATTCTAACGCTCTGATCAACAACAGATGCTGGGGACGGTTTCCTGATCTCCTACTAAAATCAAAACCAACACACACAAATGACTGCACCTTTACCTGGAGCAGTGGATCTCACTGGTGGGGTCTTCCTCTTGGCCAAAAAGTTTCTCAGCTGGGCTTGTTTCACAGGGGATAGTTTGGCTGTAAGAAATTCATCAACCCACAAACGCTTAAGATTCAGATTTTAAGATGCCAGTAACTGGAAGAGCACAAACTGAGCTAGAAGACTGGGAAGGATGCACTCACCTGGTACCCTAGGCAAGGGCTTGCTGTGAGATTCTATAGTGGTTTTCAACAAAGCGTTGCGCAGGCTTTCCAGGTCACTGTCAAAACTGAAACAGGACGGTGTTACATACAAACCAGCTACAAGCCGAGCAGTCTGAGGCTATGTGGTATACACCATCCTCCTAAACATAAGGGCAAGAGACTAGAGCACCCAATATGTAAATATGACCCCTGAATACTTGATGTAGGAGAGATGGCAACCTCAACACTGTACACCCCACACCAAACCTCACACCATGGTGCCTCAGCAGAAAGGACAATTAACATCTACATGGGGAAGCCAGGTGTGGTGGCGCACGCCTGTAATCCCAGCGACTTGGGAGGCAGAGGCAGGAGGATCATAAGCTCAAGACCAGAGGCAGTATGCATAATTTAGTGAGACCATGTCTCAAAAACTAAACAAAGGGGTCTGGGGGTATAGCTCAGTGGTATAGCACTTGCAAAGCATGCAAGCGTGAGGCCCTGGGTTCAACTCCCAGTACAATAAAACCAACAAACAAAACCTACATGGGGCCTAAAAGCAAAAACACAAAAGTACCTTGGTAACTTCGGGGGTAAATTGTCTAACTGCAAAGATCTGAAAGTCTCCTTGCTCAAGCAGAATGGCAAACCTGCACTTCTGAGACAAAACAGGAACTTAACCACATTAGTTTCTTTTCTTCTTCTTTTTTTTTTTTTTTGGTACTTGGCAGTTGAACCCAGGGTCTTACACATACCCTGCAATACTCTACTACTGGGCTCTACCCTAAGCCCATTTTTAATTTTTTATTCCAACGCAATGTCTTGCTAAGTTCTGCAGGCTGCATCTGTCCTCGAAATCATGGTCCTTCTGCCTCAGACTCCTGAGTGACTGGGGTAACAGGTGTGCCCCACTGCACCTGACCACGCTTTAGCTAATTTATAACAAAACAACAAGTCTATTATCTAGTAACTACTGTGGCCTACTGAACACCTGTTTCATCAGGCACAATGCTCAGTGCATTATAGATTTAATTCTCCAATAAACCTAAGAGGCAGGTATTGCCAACCCCATTTTTCAGGAGAAGAAACCAAAGATCAGAAAGGGAGAGGAACCTGATCAGGATCACATAGCTGACAGACAGTGGGGTCACTTTCAAGCCCATATCTGAGGCACACTAGGACTGCCCCTAATACCTATGCCTGCATTCATCCAACCACACTGACTGAGTGCAGGTTCTGGTATACCTGTGAGTGCTGCTCTGGGCAGGAAGAGTTGAGGGCAGGCTCCACGGGGATGTTTGGTTATAAAGACGGAGCTGCTGGAGACTGTCCACCAGGTGGTTCAACCTCTTCCTCTGCTGGTTGATGATTTCCCGGTTGTTGGCGAGCGTGTTGAACAATGTCTCTCGCTCTGGCACAAGCAGGCGCCTGTTGGCAGCAAGGAGAAAAGAATTAAATGTGAATGGTTCAAGTAAAGGATCTCTCTACCCTAAATAAATACAAGACTATAACTGTAATGAGCAAATAATCCGAGAAGCTGGACTTTATGAGGAAGAACGTGGCATCAAGATTGGAGGAAGACTCATTAACAACCC
>VMDO01001729.1:91210-193901 GCA_007922755.1 Pedetes capensis
TTTACTGATGAAGATCAAAGATCATAGCCTTCAATATGGGTTATGACTAAACATCAACAAAACAAAAATCCTTACAACTGGGTCAGCATGCAACTTCACAATAAATGGAGAAAAGATTGAGGTTGTCCAAGATTTTGCTTTGCTTGGCTCTATAATCAACACCCGTGGAAGCAGCAGTCAAGAAATCAAAAGACACATTTCTCTAGGAAAAGCTGTGGCAAAAGATCTCTTTAGAGTACTGAAAAGCAAAGATGTCACATTGAAGACGAAGGTGCGTCTGACTCATGCCATGGTATTTTCAGTCACATCATATGGTTGTAAAAGCTGGATATTGAACAAGAGAGACAGAAAAACAATTGATACTTTTGAATTGTGGTGTGGAGGCGTCTATTGAATATACCATGGACTGCCAAAAGAACCAACAAATCTGTCCTAGAAGAAGTACAACCAGAGTGCTCCTTGGAAGCAAGAATGGCCAAACTGCATCTTACATATTTCGGACATGTAGTCAGGAGAGAACAATCCCTGGAGAAGGACATCATGTTTGGGAGAGTGGCAGGTCAACGCAAAAGAGGAAAACCCTCCATCAGATGGACTGACACAGTGTCTGCAACAATGGGCTTAAACATAAATAAGATCGTTTGCCTGGCACAGAATTGGCAAGTGTTTCAATCTGCTGTACATAGGGTTGCTATGAGTCGGACTCGACTCGACAGTACCTAACAACAACAACAGCTGTAATAGTGAAAACAATAAAATGGAAACACACAGGTAGACAAAAACATTCAAGGAAATACTGGAAAGTAAAAGGTGGGGGAAGCCTAACAAGAACTCGATGGAGGGAGGGAATAAGCCTGGAATACGCAGGCCAGGCCTATAGCAAAGGATAACACAGATTAGGCAAAAGCCCAGGGAGGTACCGGGGAAGATGACAGTGGGAGGGAGGCAGGAGTCAAGAGCGGGCGAATTCATTCAGCAGTGCACTTGGGACATGTGTTGTTCGGTCCGTAAGTTACATTTGATAAGAAAAACGGGTGCTCTGGAGTGGATGGGTGACTGCCCCAGCTCAGACTCCCGCCAAGGAACAGCAGCCCAGCACAGGAGCTGGCCTCGGGAGGTCGTCTGCCCCAAAACAGTGAAAGGACTGGGTGACAGGGGCTGGGAAGAAGGGCTTGGGGTAGACAAGGATAGACCTAGATGCTTCTACTTCCATTATAAATACTTGTTTCTCTATTAACGTGAGGAAAAATCACACAAAGAGAAACAGAACAGGTGGTTGTGTATCAGGTACAATGCAACCCACTTCTTTGCAATTGTAAGTCAGCAGATCACACTAATCATAGATTGAAAAATGCTTATGTCAAACAGAAACTTCTGGTTTCATTTCTCTCCTCCCTGAGGAGGCTGAGACAGCTGAGTGACTGCCTGTGGTGACGGGATAATGCAACATAGACCGTCAAAAAGGCTTTTCAGCAGATAGAAGGCAACATGTAGAGAAGGGTCAGAAGCAGGGAATTGCTAAGGAAATAGAAAACCGTATGGATTTAAGAATCAGAACTCTGCAGAAAGGGAACTCAGAGAAGCATGATAAGCAGGAAACCCACAGGGGTTATCACAAGGAAAAAAGCCTGGCTTCTGTCAGCCTTATGCAGTTTTTTAAAAGCCTACTTATTAATGAGAAAGACAGCTGTCTGGCAGAGCAGGATGGCCACACTGCAGAGTTGGGCTACATTCTGCCTCGTGGGAAAGCAACCCACACCACTGGACAGGAATCGGAACCAGTGCAGTGGGCTGTGACATCGCCCACAGGTTGTGGGCTCCAGACCCCAGGCCGCCGGATCCTCCCCTGGACAGAGGTGGGGAGAGCTCCTCCCTCCATCTCCCCATACCAAGCTGAGGGTCCTCCAGTTGGGCTTTTCGGCCTTCTCCACACTACACGGTGACATTAGTAAATTCTGCTTACTAAGCTAGAAGCATGTTCTGGAATTGTCCCTGACAGGACACCCACACTGTACCATGGCAAAAAGACCAGCTTTTGAGTAGTTCCAACCCAGGGCTAGTCACAGTGATCAACATCTGAAGGGCTGATGGTACTTCAGGTTCCTACGGGCAATTCCTTGCTGTCACTGCACTATATTCTGTTCCTTCCAGAAAAATACATGCAGAAAATCAGGTATCCAGGGAAAGGAGACAAGGCTAGAAGGTTTTCCATTCCTGGGCCATCAATCGTCTATCCTTTTCCTTATCCAAGCTAATTAGAAATATCTTCTCAAAACGACAACTCAGAATATTCAGAAAAGGACAAAGGAGAACTTTTCTTAATCCTGTACTGCAGATGTGTGAATAAACTGACAGATCTACCTCCGCTCTTTTTTTCACGTTTGTGCTTCCACACTGAGATCACTGAAATGCTTTATCTTATATTTTAAATGCTGTGTCTAATAGCTAGAAACTCAATTATGTACTTTACACATTTCATGTAACATAAAAACATAATTTCTTTGAGAATGTTATGCAAATTCTGTAGTAAAAGAAAATGTGACATTTATCGGGCATTTCTCTACATGGGCATTAGGCTGAATCCAAGTTTGCACAATCAGAAACTGCTGCACCATCAATTCTTTTATGCAAATTATTATGATCATCATTTATTACTTTTGTAAACCAATGTCCAGAACTGAAAAGCCTATGCCAAAAAGAGTGCATGCCTGCAGGGCTCTTAGTTATTCTCCGACATCTCGTTTTAAAAAGGTAACAGTGATGTTTATTTCAGCCGTGGGAGAGGAGAAATTTTGCTCACTTTTGTTTTCTCTTTTGTTCCAGATGCCGGTCCCACTCCAAGTCTAGAACGTCATTAACGTCTTGAACGGCAAATTTCACATATTGATGAAGGCGCCGAATTTCCTACCCCAAAAAAATTAAAAGGCAAATGACTCATTTCTCTGGTAGCTTGGGGAATGTGTACCAAAACAGTCAAAATAATTGTGAAATATTTCTGTATTGAGAACTGTAATGAACAAGGAAAACAATAGGCTTTAATATAGCCATTGAAATCTTATAATTAACATGAAAAATAGAAAATCAACTTCTTTAATAGTGTGACGGAGAGGTGGTACAAAGAAAAGCGAAAGAGAATGGGTGTGTCTGCTCAGGGCCCGAGGGAACAAATGTTCTTGCTTCTGTCTCATTTTTCAGCTCCTGGAAAGGATCTAGACATGGGCTGGGAATTTTCCACTGCATGCTGGTACTCAGACAGTGCATCCATTTAGTTCTGCTCTCCCACCCATGAAATTAACTGTAATATAGACAAAATTATCCTACAAGTGCTCCTGAAAATAATTCTGAACCTATCTATTCATAGCATAGAACATATAAGTCATCTCAGAAGTTGAGAAATCCTTCTCAGAAACAAAGAATAGTCTCAGGACTAGAAACCAAATTCACCATTATTAAAATTCTTTCTTATTAAAATTCTGTAGGCCTGTAACAACTTTCTTTAAATTTGGGGACCTTGTTAACCTTTGTGGCTATGAAAATTGGCTCTCAAAGATTAAAAATAAAGATGAAACACTGAATCAAGTGTACACAAATGGCAATAATGTGACACATACCAGGAAAAGTTCTTTACATATGATCAAAGATCTGACTACGCTGAAATGTATTTCCTAAATTATTATTGGATAAGGATATATGTCCCAACTGAAAAGCAGAAATGTCATTTAAAAAGAGCCAAGCTAATTCCAGCCTGCAGCCATAGCACTGTGGCCTCAGATCCCAGTCAGATCTCGGAAGCTAAGCAGGGTTGGGCCTGGCTAGTCCTTGGATGGGAGACCACCAGGGAACACCAGATACTGTAGGCTTGGGGGAAGGAACTGGCAACCCCCTCCCAAAAATCAATTCGCCCTTGAAAACCCCATGAAGAGCAGAGAAACACTGACAATAATGTTTTGGCTGTTGTAAGTAGGGTCGCTATGAGTTGGATACCGACTGATAGCACCTAACTACAAAACAAGCTAATTCTAGGGAGGTAGCAGTGACCTTGACAACAAATACAAACTTCAACTCAATACTCCATGACTATATCAAAAACCAACTCTTCCTTTAAGGCCCACGACAAATACTTCTTTCCAGTGGCTTAGCGCTCTCACTTGTGGTGCTGTGGCAATGTATTCCATGTTAAATTTCTGCGTTCATCTTTTTAGCTGTCACTTACCTAGCTGTGAGGTAGCACAGGAGCTAAGAGCAGAGGTTCTGGAGTCAGATAATCCAAGTTCAAGGCCCAGGATTTATTAGTGACGAAACCTGGGCAGTTTCAGCAGCTTAGTTTCCTCATATTTGCTCCACAGACAGTAAACACTCAATAGGTGCTGCCTACTGTTACCTACTTAGCACCATGGAAAATGAAAAGTGTTCCTTTATGAATGTGTTACGTGCCTCCCCCAAAACTGTACACTTTTTTCTTAGCTTGGCAACAGAGCTAGAAGTGGAAAAGGCATGTGGGAAAGCACGGAAGTGAGGGGCTGTAACTGAGGGGTGAGCTGTAACTTGATGAGTGGCAGGTGGGCAGTCAGCACTCTCACTAATGGACTGAACATCCACAGGGGAAGGAGGCTCCTCTGGAGCACCCAAGGGCTCCCCTTCAGGGAGAAGGGGTACCTCCTCTCATCTTCCTACTGTGGGGAGAGCTGGGAGGGGTGGCATGGAAATGGTGGGAACCACAGTGTGTGGTCCCAGGTTCTAGGAAGCAGGGAGACTCTACACACCCACAGACCCATAACTGAGAGGAGGAAGACCAGGTTGCCCCATTCCCCCTCTGGGAGTCCAGACAAATGGGAGGAAGGGGAAGATGATCCTCACACCTAGGCTATTTGGGGTAAACTCAAAGATAGAAAACAAAACCCAATCAGCTAAAGCAGAAATGAAAAATAACTGTGAATTAACAGGAAAAGCTATTCTGCTCAAGTGTGGCAGACAGGAAAGAGCCCCGGCAGTCGGAGGCTCTTATTCTGGTTCTACTCTTACTAGCCAACATGACCTAGTTAACCTAGGAGGCTCCATTTCTTTTTTTCTTTCTTTTTTTTTTGCAGTACTGGGGGTTGAATCCAGGGCCTCGCGCCTGCATGCTTTGTAAGTGCTGGACCACTGAGCTGCGCCCCCAGCCCATTTTTTTCTTACATTTTGAGACAGGGTCTCGCTAAGTTACGCAGACTGCCTCTGGTCTCAAACTTGCGATCCTCCCGCCTCTGCCGCCCTAGCCACTGGGATTACAGGTGTGCGCCACCGTGCCCAGCTGAGCCTCCATTTCTTTATCTGTGCAATGGGATGAATAACTTTTACCTTGCAGAACAGTTGGTTCTGGACACCAGGAATAATGTATAAAAATTATCTAGCAGACTACCTGGCACTCAAGAAACTGTTGCTACTTTAATAATTATTTGTGACTTGATTTATAAATATCGGTTTTGACAGAGTACTTTCTGTCAAGCTTCAGGTTTAATAAAGAATTCTATTTTTTTAAGTAAGTTAAAAACCAAGTGGAAAACTATGCTTTTTTCTTTGCCATGTGTAAGTAATTTATGGAAAGTGTGATAAATTTTAGTGGAAAATTAACAGCTTCATTGGGGCCATCATCCAAATCCGTACCTTATGAAAAGACAGCAACATTTGCGTAAGTTGGATTTCAAATCTCAATGGGGTTTTTTGTTTTGCTTTTTGGTGGTACTGAGGGGTTGAATCCAGGGCCTCACACATGCTTTACGAGTGCTCTACCACTGAGCTACACACCTCCAGCCCATTTTTTACTTTTCATTTTGAGACACCATCTCACTAAGTTACACAGGCTGCCTCTGGGCTCAGACTTGCCATCCTCCTTCCACTGCCTGCTGAGTTGCTGGGATTATGGACATGTGCCACGGTCTTCTCAACAGATTTAAATGGCTTCTCCTACCTGGAGCTGAGCCTCACTCTTGGGGTCCAGCGGTCTTTTGTAAAGTAGATGGAGATACCCAGAGTCATGATTTCTTCCATTCTGTTCTCTGGCTTCTTCGACTCCAGCAAAGCCCTCCAGTAAAGTTGTTTTCAGGGCACTTATGTCTCCATGAAGGGACTAGAAAAGGCACAAGGATGTCCTGATACCAAGCTGTGCTTCCAAGACATACAACCTCTCTGTGTGGACCAAGGTGGCTGGGGCATCTCAAATAGTTAACATGATGAATACGTAAATATATTTACCGGTCATATGAAAACCTTTTTCTCATTGCTTTCAAAGAAAGATACTACCACTTTTTTTTTTTTTGTCCTGATTTAAAGAATACATATTCTGATGACAGGCAACTTGGAAAGTAAGAAAAGTACTGATGGTACCCATGGTCCTACTACAACAAGACAAGCACAACTAACACCCTGGAGAATTCTCTCTTTTTTTTTTTTTTTTTTTTTTTGTGGTACTGGGGGTTGAACCCAGGGCCTCATGCCTGCATCCTCTGCAAGTGCTGAACCACTGAGCTGTGCCACCAGCCCACTTTTTTACTTTTTGAGACAGGGTCTTGCTAAGTTACGCAGACTGCCTCTGGTCTCGAACTTGCGATCCTCCTGCCTCTGCCTCCCCAGCCGCTGGGACTACAGGCGTGCGCCACCGCGCCCATCTGAGAATTTTCTCTTTCTAAGCAAACTATTTAAGACCAGAAGTCTGGAGACAGACTGTCCCAAGTGAGATCCTGGCACTATCACTAAATGAGGACTCTCAAAAAAAATTCCTTTACCTCTCTAGGCCTTGCTTCCCTGACTTGCAAAATGGAGAAGATAACAGTATGTATGTAGTACAGAGGACAGCTGTGAAGATTGAAATGAGATAATCCAGATAAAGTATTCAGCACAGTGCCTGGCACGTAGTAACATTACTAATATTAACCACAAATATCTGACATTTTTATAATACACACACTCTCAAACATTGCTTCTTTCTTCCCTGATACTATAAAAGACAGCTTATTTTCAAATACACCTAAATTAAATGTTAACAGCTATCATAAACTTGTACAGCGTGCCTCCATGTTTCCAAGTGTACATTCTGTGACTTCATTTTACACACTGTGGAGGACAGTTCCACTCAGGAAACACGCCCACCTACACAAACCTCGGTGGTCTCTTTAATCTCCAAGAGGAAGGTGTGCAAGTCGTCTGACTCGGTCCTCAGCGTCTTCATCTCCTCCGGGGTGCCCACCTGGAAGCAGGCCTTGGAAGTCCGGGCCTTCAACTCCTCCAGCTCCTTCTGGAAGTGTGCGATCTGGAGGAGCCACCAGGGAGGAAACGGTTCAGTGTGAGTGGCGGGAGTGACAGCCCTGCTGCCACGGCCAGGCCGCAACGTTAGAATAAACAGTCGCGGAGATGGCCGCGCTCAGGGCCATCCCAGGCTCACTGTCAGAGCTCCCTTCGTGAAAAACCCTCAGGAAACAAATTTACCTCCTCTCCAATTCCAGCCATCACAGGATCTGAATCTTTCCACTGATGCCCCTGTTTTTCTGTGACAGGAGGCTGCAGTGACTTTGCCTGAAACGGAAGTCAAAGGGTTTAAAAATGGATCCTGCATCACAAGTTATGGCTTCTAGAAGCAATCATATCAGTGCCTACCACAGGGAGTGGTAGTCTTATAATAGTCTTTGTCCAATCGCATGTTCCTCTGAGTTGTATTTCCTGAGTGTCTGCTTTGTACAGGGTATGTTCTACACAATGGAGACAGGTAAGCAGGACAGACGGCATCCTTGCTCAGGGAACTTACCTTCGGCTGAAACAAGGCACACTATAAGAAACACACACATCAGACAATTCCAACTGGTGAGTAAACAGGAAAACAGAGAGAGAATAAAAAGGAGCACTTGAGATGGCCAAGAAAGCTCCTCCCTACCCCAAACGCTACCATCTGAACTGAGACAAGAAGCGAGGAAGAAGGCTATGGGAAGATCTGGGGCAAGCATCTCCTAGGCAGTCAGAGTACCAAGAAGTAAGACACAGAGGCAGGCCAGACCTTGGCACATCCAACCAAGACAGAAAGTAAACACGGGCTTAATGAAGTCAGGCAGGACACTGGAGAGGAAAAGGGATGTTGTGGCCATGGCAGGCAGGCTGTGTAAGGCCATACCAAGAAGCTTGGATTCTATGCTAAGAGAGGTGGAAAGCCACTACATGCGTTTTGTTAAGAATCTTATTGACAATGTGATTTATGGCTTAAAAGCTACTTCTCACTGTTCAAGAGTGAGTACGGCACTGAGAGGTAGGCGCCACAACAGGGAAAGCAGTCAGGAAGCAAATTAGACAAGAGATGGCAACCGCCTGCCATGAGACACTGGTGGGACTGAGGTGGGCTCAGGACAGATGACAGAGCAGAGGGTTGAGCTGACAGGACCCTGTACTAGTCTGGACTGGAGAAGGTGCCATCAAAGCAAGGAGAGGACCCAGGATGCTTCCAGGTCTCTTCGTGCTACTTACAGAGGTGGGAACGCTAGAAAAAGAAACGCTGCTTAGGAGATGGAAAGCAAGAGTTCCGCATAAGATGTGAAAATCTGAGGTGCTCGGAGCAGTTTCAGACTGAAGGAGCAATCATGAAGCAGCGAATGCTCATTTAACAAGTGCCACGTGTCAGGCCTTATGCCACAAGCCAGACCTGTGAACTGGCCTTCTGCTATGTGTCCAGTATGGATGTGTGTTGGGGGCAGGACGGGGCCAGTGAAGTGAGACACAAGGAAAATAGCAGGACTCCTGTTCTCGGGGCACTCCAATAATCAGGTGGGAAACTGATGAGGAACTCTCTTTACATTAAAGCCAGAAAAATAAACTGCAATGATGACTCCAGATCCAAATATGGCAAGTAAAAAGAATCTTTTTTTTAAAAGTAGGATATCTTTCTGAGCTTGGAATAGGATATGATTCCTAAAACAAGCTATGAAAAACACTAATTTTAAAAGAAAAATATTGGGATGACGATATAGCTCAGTAGTAGAGTGCATGCATAGCATTTGCAAGGCTGTGGGTGTGATCTCCAGCACCACAAGGTAAGTAAAAGAAAAAAGAGGATCTATTCATCTGTATGAAAATTAAGTATATTCATGAAAAGAAACCATGAACAGAATGAATAGGACATACACAAAGAAAGGACCGCAATTGCATTTTGTCTGTCTGTCTCTCTCGCTCTTCAAGGAACTCTGTGGGTGTGTGTGTGGTGCTTGGGAGCTGAACCCAGGCCCTCAGGTATGCTTTGCAAGTGCTCTACCACTGAGCTCCACCACCAGCCCATTTTTCACTTCTTATCTTGAGACACAGTCTCGTTAAGTTACACAGGCTGCCTGTAGTCTTGAACCTGCAATCCTCCTGCCTCTACCTTCCCAGTTACTGGGATTATAGGCATGAGCCCCCATACCTGGCATGCCAAGGAACTAACTCTTGAAAATCAGGGGTTGGGGATGTAGCTCAACATGTAGCTTAGCATGTGTAAGATTCAGACACACAAAATCAATAAGAAAAAGACAGACTATCCAAAAGAAGAACAGGCTAAAGATG
This sequence comes from Pedetes capensis, assembly GCA_007922755.1. Classification (NCBI taxonomy): domain Eukaryota; kingdom Metazoa; phylum Chordata; class Mammalia; order Rodentia; family Pedetidae; genus Pedetes; species Pedetes capensis. Next base: position 100,763 of record VMDO01001729.1, read on the forward strand.
TTAAGAGAGACTACATAAAAGAAAACATCCAAATGGTCAATAATCATATGAAATAAAGTCCCATTTGGCTAGTCACTAGGGAAACACAAAATCATAATATTAAATAACAAAGCTCCAAAATACCAAGATTGGTAAGGATGTGGAATGAAAGTCTCATGTACTCTTGGTGGGATGCTGCTAAAGAGGAATATGAGTCATCAACTCCATGCCAGGTATAAGGCCAACAGAAATGTGTAAACAAGCTCCTCGGAAGACATCAAGAGGAATGGTCAGGAAGCTACTGAGGAGTGGAATTCTACCCAGCAAGAGTGGAATGAACAGATGGGAGAGCCGCAAAATGAATTCCGGATGGCAACACGATATGAATAAATCTCACAAACATCACATTGAGCAAAACCGCCAGACACAGCACACATTGTGCAATTCCATTTGATGGGAGGCACAAGCAAGCTAAACTAATCTACTCTGTTAGACAATGAGAGAGTGGGTACCCTTTGGCAAGGGTAGACACAAGGAGGGGACACAATGAGGAGGAATTTGGGGGTTTGGGTAATGCTCTTTGTCAACGTGGGTGCTGGTTACCAAGGTGAGCTCAGAGGGTACAGCTCACGAAGTTGTACACACATTAAATGCTATGCAAACTGTGTCAATTAAAAATTCAAATAGAAAAACAGCTTTTATGTACCCTTTGGCAAGGGTAGACACAAGGAGGGGACACAATGAGGAGGAATTTGGGGGTTTGGGTAATGCTCTTTGTCAACGTGGGTGCTGGTTACCAAGGTGAGCTCAGAGGGTGACAGCTCACGAAGTTGTACACATATTAAATGCTATGCAAACTGTGTCAATTAAAAATTCAAATAGAAAAACAGCTTTTATGAGTTACAAATATTTAAGTCACACACTTTTATAGCTCCTATCCCATACTCCTAATTATACTATTTCCAAGGTCTCAGTCCTAAAATGTGAAAACTCACTTTACTGACATGCATGCTGGAGGCAGCAAATTAATGAACACAAGTATTTAAGTGAATTCACACATACCTGAGGAGAGCCTGACTTTGCCACAGGAGGGGTTATCCTGGCTGATTTCTGTACCATCGAGGGCACTGGACTTGAACCGCTCTGAGCAGATCGCCCTGCGAGCGTAAGAAGTCAGTTATGACAGACAGTACTTGCTTTCAGTATTTCTACCATCAAAAACTCCTTCCCGCAAATCTAAGACAGTAAGTGACATGCTGACCCTGACCCTACTTTTATGATCTTTATTAAAGTGTAATGACCAGGCCAGGCATGGTGGCACATGCCTGTAATCCCAGCACTCAGGAGGCTGAGGCGGGAGGATCAAGAGTTCAAGGCCAGCCTGGGGCTACATAGTGTGACTCTGTCTCAAAAAGGAAAATGAAAAAAAAAAAAAAGAAAAGAAAATGAGTGATGACCAGCTCTGCTCCAAGATAACGAGAAAATGTTAAAATTTCAGATGTGAGACACTTGTAAGTCAGACAAAATGAGGAGCCTCTGACAGAGACATGTGCACTCATGTGCAGGGCCCAGAAGACTGGCCGCCTGGCCCATCCTTCCGGCCCCCATACAAAGGTTCCACATGCACTTCTAAGAGCTGGGGAGCAGTTTGAAATCCACTAGACTAGAATGAGGATCTCTACCTCCAGTGAGAACTCAAGAGTCGTTAGGACCCCCTTGGCCTCTAGGACAAGTCTCACGTGGTTGCACATTAGTCACCCAAAGAACCTTGAAAAAATAAACATACCACAAAACCACTCCGAAGCCTCACTCCCAGTCTGACTGAACGGTCAGGAGCAGATCCCTGGCAAGTCAAGTGTACACCTGGGACTGAGGTCCGTATGTGAGACCCTCGATCTTAAAGAATTAAACAATGGTGACAGTGATGGGAGAACCTGGTGATGCAGCAGCGTCAGAGGAGAAAATATCCGTGCATTGTGGTACAATGTTTCTCTCGTAAACCACGAAAAGATGAGAAAAGACCAAGGCAACGCTTTGGGCCACAGACATATGTCTTTCAGAGTCTGATATAGAATCAGGTGACTCTGGCAAACTTCACAAGGCAACCCGTTCTCCTGAGCCACAGGTCAGGAGCGAGGACATCAGGAATTTCCAAGCTCAATGTCTGCTTAATATTTACCAAAATATTTCTGACACTTAAAATCCAAATGACTGCCCAAATATGCCCGGCTAGGTATTATCGCTGGCATTCATGAAAATAACCTAAAAACTGAGCCAGACCTGGCAAACACCACCTTATCCAGTGAACAAACATCACCCATTAGGACAAAATGAAAGTGTGCCGTGTGATATGAATCACCTCTGTCTTATAACAGCCCAAAATCTGTAACTTGAATCTCATCACATGGAAACAAATTCAAACTGAGTGATGGTCCCCAAGACTATTGGCCTGACCTTTTCATAAATGTCAATGCAGTGAAAGGCAACAAACAAACAAACAAACAAACAAAAACAGATACTCAGGATTAAATGAGACTAAGGAGACAAGTCCTGAGGCACCTCACTGGGGCCAGGTGTTATGGCACATACCTGTGATCCCAATAACTTGAAAGGCTGAGGCAGGAAGGAGGATCACAAGTTTGAGGCTAGAGACAGCCTTTGCAACTTAGGGAGATCCTGTCTCAAAATAAAAAAGGGGGCTCATTGTGCAGCTCAGTGGTGGAGCACTTTAATAACATGCATAAGGCCCTGCGTTCAACCCCCCAGTACTACCAAAGGAAAAATAAAAAAAAGAAAGAAAAGGAAGTTACTCATGGTGGTGCAAGCCTCTGGTCACCCCAGAGACTCAAGGCAGAGGCAGGAGGATCATAAGTTCCAGGCCAGGAGCAGCCTATGTAACTTAGTAAGACCCTATCTCAGGAAAATAAATGGCAAAGGAGCTAGAGGTGGAGCTCAGTGGCAGAATACTTGCAAAGTATGTTGTGAGGCCCTGGGTTCGACTCCCAGTAGGGGTGTGGGGCAGGGAGTTACGGGGACCACTGAGGAAATGTGAATATGGACTCTGGATTCGATGATTGTTAAGTTTCTCAAGTCTAATACTGTACTGTGTGTGTCCTTGTTTTTAGGAGGTAATAAATACAGAAGTTTTTAAAAGTCAAGTATTTTGTGATGTCCAAAATTAACTTTCAAATGTTGCAGAAACAAATTACACAAAAGAAAGAGCTAAAGCAAATGATGTAAAATGTTAGCAAGTGCTGAACTTTGGTGAAGGGCACAGTATTTATTATATGATTTTTGTAACTTTTCTGTAGGTATGATAGAAAAAGAAAAACGCCAGGTATATTTGCCTACGGAGTTTTATAATACACTTCAATTTAACTTGTCTGAAATTATTCCCATTGTTGTTGTTGTTGTTAGGTGCCATCGAGTCGTGTCCGACTCATAGCGACCCTCAGAGGGTTTTCAATGGCAGATTGTTTCGGGATTGCCTTGCGAGTGGGTTGCCATGTCCTTCTCCCGTTTTTGTAGTGCTGGGACTCCAACTCGGGACCTCAGAGACTACAGAGCGGCGCTCTACCAACTGAGCTAAATCCCAGCCCATTATTCCCATTAATGATCTTTAATTCATAAACCTGCTTACATTTTAGTTGATGGTGAAAAACCAAAAACAGTCACCAGGGAGAATAAGCCTAAGAGTCACGGAAGGCTCCTTCCCCGCCTATGTGAAAAAGCTGCTTGTAACTGCCCTTCACGCAGGCTAGGCTGGACATGAACTCAGATGCCTGACTACAAGATGTTTTTTGCACATTTCCATGACAAGTATCAGAGAGAAGCCTAGCAGCACAGAGGCCATCACAAACCTCCCAAGTCAGAAAACTAATATCAAAGCACATTAGCGTGACATGCAGGAAGCAAGAAAAAATCATCTTGTCCAATGATTCCTTTTTTTGGCAGTATTGGGGACTTGAACCCAGTGCGCTCCAGCCCATTTTTTATTATATTTTGCTTTAAGATAAGGTCTCACTAACTTGCGAAGGCTGCCTCTGGTCTTGAACTTGCCATCCTCCTGCCTCAGCTTCCCAAGCCACTGATACTGACATTAAAGGGGTGCACCATGGTGCCCAGCAGCAAAGCTTCTTAACACACTAAAACCTGTTGATGTGAGAAGGGAGGCCTGAGGTCTAGAGCTATGGCTTCCAGTCATACCTGATGGAGAGGGAGTGACTGAGGACTTCAGAGGCATGGAACCCGACGATGCCGACAGAGGTGTGGGGTGGCTGAGTGGACCAGAAGCAGCTGGTTTGGAGGCGGAAGAGAACGGCAGCAATGAGGGTGTGTTCGAGGAGCTATGAACAGGAGCAGAGGAGGCCACAGCAGTGAACCTGAAAATGGCAGTGCAGCTGTTATCATAATAGCTTGCTAGAAAATTCTTTCACCCTGGTCATGAGTAATGCCATCAAAGAATAATTGACTACTATACTTCATTGTCTTAAGGAAACAAATGTTTTAGTTACTACTTACTTGTATCAACTAAAATATTAACTAACTCCTTAACATAAAGGTAAAAGTCTGTCATGATATGAAATATTTACTGCATAGTCTTGAGTCTCATCTGCACCCAAATCTAATCTGCACTATTGTACTGTATTGTTTTTAACCACCTGTACAGCAGTTCTGTAATTTTCCTCCAAGCCAGCTCCCAATCATGAATCTGACCTGCATCTAACTAGTCCTCTACAACTGCTGAAATGGGAGAAGGACTTCCACAGCAATCCCGAGAAACAATCAGACATCGAAAACCCTATGAGGGTCGCTATGAATCAGACCCGACTGACAGCACCTAACAACAACTGTTGAAATGGTGCAGATTACATTGAAGAATACATCATATGCTCTTACCTATCAATCTGAGTTTTAAAAGGGGGTAGGACCAATTATGAGAATTCATTTTGGAGGTGATCACCTCCTTTGGGAAGTGAAAAAGGTAGATTGAAGTAGGTTCTCATCTTTGGGATTTTATGGTCTAATGAGCATGTAAAGTCAATTCCATCTAGTGAGTAAAAGTCTATAAATGATTTAAGTAGTTAGGGGTAGATGACGGGCCAACTAAATTATGGTGCAGCTGACAAAATAGAACACGAGGTAGTGGTTAGAATGAAGTGGCAGTGTGTCAATTTAATCTTAACAATGACAATGTGGCTGCAGCACCACATCCCTGCAACAAGAGATAGCACAGGCGAGGAGGGCAAACAGCTGATTGTTCGAACACTCAGTGGCTATGAAAGGGTTCAAAGACATAAGGAGTGCCTCCTTCAAGGAGCTCACAGGTTAGTGGGGAGAACAGAACAAGCAGATAACAAAGTAAATAAATAAGATATGAGCAAACTGGCCGGAACTAGATCTAGAGGAAACCGGACACCATGCTAAAGGGTTTGGATTGTTCTCAGAAAACAATGAGAAGCCACTGGAGACTGTCAGGCAGGAAAGTCACCTCATGTATCCACAACTGCACAAGTCACTTCTGGGGCTTAGCAGAAAACAGTTGAGAGAGTCAAGGGTGGATATGAGCAGGAAAAAAGACCACAAGGGATTTCTTTCTAGGATGTGTACTCTGGGCTGCTGCATTTTTAAAAATAAGGAATATCCCCTCTTTAGTCTGAAAAGCAAAACAATCATTTAAATGTAAATCTCTAGTAGTAAAAAAAAAAAAAATGCTGCTTAAGAGACATCTCTGGGCTGAGGTTTAGCTCAGTTGGTATAGTGCTGCTCTGCGTGCTCTGAAGCCCCGGATTTAATTCCCAGCACTGCAAAAATGGGAGAAGGACCTGGCAGCCCACTCCCAAAACAATTAGTCATTGAAAACTCCCTGAGTAGCAAAGAAGCACTGACATAGTGCCAGGTATGGCACAGAGCGTTTTGTTCTGCTGTACATAAGGTTGCTGGGAGTTGGACCCCACTCAATGGCACCTAATAATAACATAACTGATGAAATGCCAATCTTAACATTGGTTGAATTTTAACCATTTGTTTATATCACTTCAGAGAGAAACAATTATCCAGTAACTCCACTCACAGTGACTGTACTTCCGGTGAATAACATGCAACATTTCTGCCTCCCCTAACAAAGAGTCAAACTTTAATAAAAAGTGACTTACTTTTCATTAAGGTTGACCTTGACTGCAGAGGCTGAGGGTGGGAAGGAGGGCTTCATTCCTGTGTTTGGAGCAGACACACTTGGCATTGGTGTGCTTTCCAGGGCGGGCTTAAAACCTGATGATCCGAAGGAGAAGGAAGCAGCAGATGGGGCCATGGGGGACGCTGCAGGGGTGGGGGCCAGGGGAGGTTTGGAAGGAGGAGCAAAAGAGAAGGTGGAGGCACCAGAGCCCAGGGCAGCTCTGGGGTTGTCAGAGCCACTGGAGAACGGAGGGGGCTCCCCTGCAATGGAGGCAGATGACTTCAGGGAGGAAGAGCCAAAGGAGAACACAGCAGGGGTGCCCCCAACGGATGGCAAAGGGAAGGTGGGAGCAGGAGGGGACACGGGGGCAAGGGAGGAAGGGGCTGCCACTGCAGAGGCGTCAAGTTTCTGTGGGGCTTGAGAGGAGGTTGGGGTGGTGGGAGCACTTCCTGCAATGAAAACCAGGGAGAAAAGAGAAGGGAAACGTTAACACCGTAACCCTGCCAGAACCCACGACAGAGAGAGAGAGAAAGGGTGTGGTGGGATGGAGCTGGCAACGGTCAGTTTGAGGGGAAATAAGAAGAAAAAAGAAGAGAAGATGGGATGGGGTTGATGCTGGCCTGTCCGCAGCAAACATCCCACAGGATAAGTGGTGTGAAACTTCCCAGGAATGAGGAAATGGGGGGGAGAGAAGCCAACAGGACTTCATGGATGCCCTAATCAAACAATACAGAAAAACATCCTTTCTTTTGGTTAGTTGGTTTTTGTTATTCCTTTTGTGTTTTTGAGACAAGGTCTCCCTGTGTAGCCCAGGGAGGCCTGGAACTCGCTGTGTATACCAAGCTGCCTCAAACCTGCATCGACCCTCCTGCCTCAACCTCCCAAGTGCTAGGATTGATGAACTGAAGATACACACCTAAACAAAAGTGCGCGCGCGCGCGCGTGTGTGTGTGTGTGTGTGTGTGGATGTGGATAGAGAGAATTAGGGCAAATACAGAATTGACACATTAGGTCTCTGAGACTGGTGTCTGCAGGGCTCTGTTTATGATGTATAATTCAGTCTGCATTAGTAGCAGTGAGAAAATATATCCTAAGTATTGTCAGCCTTATCTAACCAAACTGGTCAATAGTTCTTAGACATGAAACTGGTTACATGAGAGGCACTTTTAGCCACACAAAATGAAAAAAAATAAAAAATAAAAAATAAAAACCTTATCAGTTATATGTCTGTAGAATTAAAACTGAGAAATATTAGTGAAATTCCAACCTATGAAAAAATGCCCATTTAATAGGATGTTTTCTTCTCCCATGTGATATAATGTCCCTGAGAAACCTTTGAAGATACACATTAGTATTTATTTGTGTCCATCTATCTACATCAAGAATATGTCCCAAAATGCCAAGGGTGGCTACTGCTTTATGACCTGTGGGCTTCAAGTGATTCTGTTTATGGGTTTTCTAATTTTTCTCCAGTAAACAGTTGTTACTTAATGTTTTCAAAGAGGAGGGGGGAAAAAAAAACCTAAAGAAAATGAAATATAAAAAAAAAGAAAAGAAAATCCCTACATTTCCATCACCAATAACCATGATTTATAGTTTAATATCCACTTTTTGAGTATTTTTCCTAGGTATGTATTTTTTCTCATACTAAAGGCACACACAGCATACAGTGCTTTTTGTTGCGATATATTCCACTAACTCCTCCCTGGTCAATAAACATTCTTAATAATTACATGGCATTTCACTGTATGAATGTTTAATGATCAATTTACCCAATCCCCACAACTGGACAAGTCTTTAGAACTCAGGTCATACTAGAGGACAAACCACCTGACAGGATCAAGCTGGCTGACCTTCACCCTTCTCTAAATGAACAGCTGCAGAGTGAGCCTGGGTATGACGTGAAGGAGGGTCGGGATGCACATGCGTGTTCGGGGAAATGGGTCGAGGCCTTCCTAGGGCAGCCTGGCCAGATGAGGTGAGCACATGCACCGGACACTGTCATCAGACATGGAGACGATCCCGGCTGCCTGAGTACACACACGGACGTACCCGATGACTTGGGTTGTCGCTCTCCTTCTAGTGATAGCCGCTCCGGGGTCTTGATTAGGGACCTCACCCCAGGGTTTTGATTGATCATATAAAATGGACAAAGCACACCATCGGTTGAAAGCAACAGGAGAACTGGAGCCGGAGGGAGAGTCTTCTCATCATCTGTTAGAAAAGAAAAAACAGAGGCGATGAGAGAGCGGAGTCGCTGCCGGGCCTCGGCCGGAAGGAAGACTGCCCTGCCTGGGAAGAGGCCTGGGGGGACTCGCTCAACAGCAGCTCAAGCCTCCACGTTCCAGTTTCGATCTCAACAGCCACTCAGGCCCAGCCACCCAACAGGAGCTCCCGTCTCGATCAGATCACCACCAGCCTGCAGGGCCCTGCGGGACGCTCCACAGCCCCACACTCTCCCCAGCCTCCCTCCTGCAAGGTGCAGCACTTTCCTTGCCAAGACAGGCGTCACTTGGAGGTGCTGGCTTTAGTACAGAAACAACAGACTAGACTGAAAAAACACCACACAGCAGGACCCAGAAAGATGAGCCAGGCTCCTTTATATTCATGCACGACTGAGTGGTAAGTATTTTGTCAAATAAGATTGTAACAGAATCAAAGTAAATAAGAGAGAGCTAAACAGACCCAAACCAGCTACCTCAGCAGGGAAAGGACAGGACGTTTAATGGTGCCTGACTAGGTGGTTCTCTCAACTGTAGCACTGTGGCAGACCCTCCTGTGGCAGACACTGTGGCAGACATTTCAGTGACTACGGTGCTGCTGCACGTGGTGGAGGGGAGAAGACATGTTTAGAGTACACACCCAGGCCCCACGGGGAAGCCACTGGTCTCTGGAGTAGCCACTTTCTCACTCTCGCCTTCCCTGAGCACCAGATTAGGGGAGCACTCCCTTGGGAAGGCACCAGGCAACTGGAAGGGGCAAAGAAACCAAGTCATGAAATCCAAACGTTAGGCGTTCAACCAGGTTCTAAAGTATGCAGACACACACATGCGTGTGTACACACAAACTGTGTCCGGTTGTGGTTTCCTCAGGAAGTGTCCATTCCACTAGCTCAGTGTCATCACAAGCACCTTGTGTCACTCTTCAGGAGAAATATGATGCCGCGACTTAAAGCCCAGCAGGCAGGTCCCTTGTGAACAGGTCTACCTGGCCTCTCGGGATCAACCTTTAAGAGAGCGACTTTGCAGCAAGCACCGGGCAACACTTACTGATGGTGATTTCCACTTGGTTAGTGTAATCTATAGCAACCCCTACGGGCAAGGAATCATCACTCTTGTCTGTCACAGGCAGCTCAGCTCGACTAGAATCCTCTAGTAGCCAAGACTCCCAATTAACCTGGCAGAAAAAGAAAAGAAAGATGCACATTGGTTAAAGCTTTGTACTCATTCCTCCCGGCATCATTCAAATAGGAGAGAATAAGGACATCTCACTTTGGCCTTCAGTGTTGACTGGGAGGCCCTAGTACATGGAAAAATAGTCTAAAAGTCATGAGAACCTCAGCAAGTGAGTATTTAATTTTCCTAATCAATTTCTCACTTGGTTCCTGGGGTAGAAAGGCTCTGCCTTGTGAATGAATAATCACTACTGTGAACACTTTTTGAGGCACTTTCCACCACAACTAGGTAATTCCTGAGCACAGGCTCGGCGGGTGTCTTGCAGCGGCACTGAGCCAGATGCCTTGTGCTCACTTGTTCACCGAGGCGGAAGGGAACCTCAGTTCCTGTCTTGCTTGTTTCTCAGACTGGCCACCCTTCCTGCCCATGCGTTCCATGAGAAACCTACGTCTTTCAAGAACTGGCACTGTGTACAAGTTTGCTTGGGCTTTCTTTCTTCCAACAAATGACTTCTGATTTTTAAAAGTCACTAACATTTTGTCTAGCTTTCTGTGTTGACCAGAACTGGGCAGCACGAGGCGGAAGGGAATAGTGCATGAGTAAGAAGGCAAGAAACACAAAAAGCTGTTCGGGCAAGAGAATGGCCTCCTAGTGCAGGACTCAGGCAAGGAGTAAGTAACACATACACAGCCACACCGACATCCACAAAACCAGTTTTCACTTTTAAAGACAATCTGTAGACAAAATAAAAACCTAATACCCGACAGAGGCCTAGTAAAAACAGCCTTTCTATTATAGGACAGGGTGCCAACAGTAGCAATTAGGCACTACAAATGAGGGAACACTGAGGATAAGAGCTGGGAAGGTGCTACAGCAAAGTGGGAGGGGCTAAGATGTTCCTGTCAAAAAGTGGAAGACAAAAAGATACAACCTAAATGAAGGCAAAAAAAAAAAAAAAAAAAAAAAAAAAAAAAAAAAAAAAAAAAAAAAAAAAAAAAAAAAAAAAAAAAAAAAAAAAAAAAAAAAAAAAAAAAAAAAAAAAAAAAAAAAAAAAAAAAAAGCCACCATTGAAAATTTTAAAACGCCAGATGTGGTGGCATACACCTATGATCTCAACACTTGGGAGGCTGTGGCAGGATTATGAGATATTGTGAGAGCCTCACTTGCCATGGCAGGGCACCCGGACACCAGAGGACAGTGGATAAATGCTGATCAGGTGAAGAGGCACAAAGTATCTGGGCAGGGGGAGGGGATATTCCTGTTTCTTAGGCACAATGGCACACAGAACACGTTTAAACTCAATGCAGAATATGAAAAAGAAAAGGTTTCCTTTCATTGCACCTCCTCTGTGGTCCCTCTGCAGAGTCTACAAGTGGATGGCATATACCACCTTGGCCCACCTTTGCCCTGCAAAGAGGACAGTGTGAAGAAGGCACTTAGTCCACAAACACTTCTCCCTCTCTAGTTTTGTGTTTTTGTTTATCTTATCAAACAGAAAGTACAGACAGATCTTGATTTATGATGGTTCAACGTACGATTTTTCAACTTTACCATGGTGAGAATGTGATACACGTTCAGTAGAAATCATACTTAAGATTTTGATTTTGGATCTTTTCCCAGCTATGCTGGGCAACAGCAGCGAGTCAGAGCTCCAAGGAGCCAGGTGATCACAACGGTGAACAACTGATACTCTGCAGCTCACTGCGTTGCTACCTATGATGTTCAGTAGATTAAGTGTATTAAATGCATTTTCCACTTTCGGTATTTTCAACTAACTGAAAGTTTATGGGGATGTAACCCATTATAAGTTGAAAAGCACCTGAATTTCCAGTGAATCACAATTCGACAGGATCCGCATGTTTCTCTTCCATAATCGAGGATAAGTTATAGTTAATTGTACAGAAGGGGCAGGTTAAAGTAAAAGGCAGAACATGAAAGATGGTAAGGCAGAAAAAATCTCATACATGGCCAGGTATACTCCAGTTGGAGGTTGATTATTAGCATGGTTCCACAGACTATGGGCAGATCCTAAGAAAACAGCAGGGCTTTTTTTTAAGATCCTGAAAGATTACCTCTGACACCCATGTCTCTTCAATGCACTATCCAAGCCACCTGGTCCAGGTATTTTGTTATTTATGCTTTGCTTTCATCCATAAACTTATTAAAAGTGATCACATTTCAATCTTAACCAGATAAATAATTTCCCTGAAATCTTTCTCAGAAAAGCATCACATAACATGAAAGTGACAAGAAAGGAATTTACCTGGTCGCTTTGTCGAGCAAGGATACTGACTTCTGTTGAAGCCGCAGATGCCGCCAACACCAAATCCCTTAAGAATAAAAGCAAAAAACCGTTGTATTCAAGCCCACCAACAGACAAGAGGATTGCTTCCACACACCCAGGGGAGCACAAGGCTTCCTAGCTATCTGAAGAAAGGAGGGAAGGTTCTAGATGTATAGCTGAGCTAAGACCCTAGAGAATTCACCGGCTACCTATGTGAAGACAAAGGGGAGACGGGACAGAATGCGGTCAGGGTTCACAATAAATACAATGCCTGCCAGTGGGGAAATCCGGCTAGAGGAGCAGAAACTCCAGGCAATCTGTCTTTGAAAGGGAAACAGCTCTCAGAGAAACCATGAATATGTTCTTCAAATATCAGTATTTTCTTAAGGCATCACTGGGGCAAATGAGAAAACTGGCGCTTTTAGATTAGTACATATTCAATCTAAATAACTCGAGATTGGGAAGATCGAAGTAGCAGTTAGAAAGATGTTCTCAAGCTTCCTTGAAAAATATGTTCAGGGCTTCTCAGCCTACACCTTCTTCTTCTTTTTCTTCTTCTTTTTTTGTTTTTTTGGTGGCACTAAGGGCTGAACCGCAGCTCTTGGGCACACTCTGCAAGCATTCTACCCCTGGGCTGCACTTCCATTCCTTTATTATTTTTTATTTTGAGTCAGTGTCTCCCTAAATTACGCAAGTAGCCCCTCGCCTGGAACCCGCAATCCTCTTGGCCCACTCCCCGCTGTGTGGCTGGGATTACATGCACTTTCTTCTTTTATGACAAATTTCCTGATGGAACATGTGGACTGAGGTGTGGCCTCACAGGGACAGCAGGACACCTCTGCTCACCACTCCTCGATGTAACTGAGGTAGTAATGATGCTGTCGCTCCGTGCAGCTGCCATAGCAGGGTTCCATAAAGTTCACAAATATCTCGGGGTGCTTTTCTTCTTTTTTCTATAATCAACAAAGTGAGAAAAAACAATTTCATGCACAATTTTTCTTGAATCCTACACAGTTAACAATCTCAAACCAATCTCAAAAGATAAGCCATTTAACTTTTATGAGAAAATTCTCTCAAAGTCTATACAAAAATATATGGATGAGACATAAAGGCAGCACTGAGTAGTATGAGGACTAGAAATGTTGGCTGTCAACCAAACTGAACTCAAAGTCTGTTTTGTCACTTTGCGGCCATGGGATCAGCATGGTCAGATAACTCAACTTCTCTGCTACTCAGTTTCCTCGTGTGCATAAGAGACCTATGAAGCCTCCTTCAGACTCTGTTCTGAGTGTCAAGTGAATGGTGTTTCACAGAAAGTTTTTAGCTCAAGCTGGGCCTGGTGGTGCACACCTGTAGTCCCAGCACTCTGGGAGGCAGAGGCAGGAAGATCAAGGTCACCCCGGTCTACATAGCAAGTTCCAGGTCAGCCTGGGTTACACAGTGAGACCTTGTCTCAAAAAAACAAAACAAGAAAAAGAAAAGAAAAGAGAGGAAAACAAAGGAAGGAAGGAAGGGAGGGAGGGGGGAAAGGAAATAAGGAAAGAAAGGAGGGAGGAAAGGAGGAAGAGAGGGAGGGAGAGAAGAAAGGAAGGAAGGAAGGAAGGAAGGAAGGAAAGAAATCAGGAAAACAACCCCATTTACAAATGGTTCAGAACAAGTGAAATACCTGGGAATAAACCTAGCCAAAGAGGTGAAAGACCTCTACGATGAAAACTTTAAAACACTAAATAAAGAAACTGAAGAAGACACTAGAAGGTGGAAAGATCTCCTATGCTCATGGGTTCAAAGAATTAATATTATGAAAATGGCTGTATTGCCAAAAGTAATCTACAGATTTAATACAATTCACATTAATATCTCAATGACATTCTTCACAGAAATAGAGAAAATAACCCTAAAATTCATATTGAAGCACAAAAGACCCCAAATTGCTAAAGCAATCCTGAGCAGAAAGAACAATACATTGGGCATCACAATTCCTGATTTCAAATTATACTAGAAGGCCACAGTAACAAAAAACTGCATGATACTGGCACAAACACAGACATGTAGACCAATGGAACACAACAGAGGACCCAGAAATAAACCTATGCACCTACAGCCACCTGATAGTCGACAAAGGTGCAAAAACAGAAGTTGGAGAGAAAAGATACCCTCTTCAACAAAGGGTGCTAGGAGAACTGGGTATCCTCATGTAGAAGACTTAAACTAGATCCCTCTTTTACAAAAGTCAGTTCAAAATGGATCAAAGACGTTAATGTAGAACCTGAAACTTTGAAATTCCTAGAGGAAAACATAGGGAAAACACTTCAAGATATAACAATAACTAGGCAAGGAATTTCTGAATAGGACCCCAATAGCTCAGGAAATAATAGTAAGAATTGACAAATGGGTCTGCATGAAATTAAAAAAGCTTTTGTGCAGCAAAGGACACAACTATCAAAGTGAAGTAACAGCCTATAGAATGGGAGAGAATCTTTGCCAATTATACTTCAGACAAAGGATTAATATCTACAATATATAACGAGTTTAAAAAACTAAGCACAAAAAAGCAAAGTATCCCATCAAAAAACGGGCAAAAGAACCGAAGAGGCTTCTGGAAAGATACACAAACAGCCAACAATCATATTTTAAAAAGTTCAACATCTTTAGCCATTATGGAAATGCAAATCAAAAGTAAAATGAGATATCATCTCACCCCAGTGAGAATGGCTCACATCAGGAAAACAAACACAAAATGCTGGTGAGGATGAGGGTTAAAAGGTACCCTTATACACTGCTGGTGGGAATGCAGGCTACAAGCCTGGTGAGGATGAGTGTTAAAAGGTACCCTTATACACTGCTAGTGGGAATGCAGGCTACAAGCCACTATGGAAATCAGTACCTAAGTTCTGCAAAAAAACTAAAAATACAACTACCATATGACCCGGCTATACCACTCCTGGGTATACACCCAAAGGAATATCAATCAACACACCATAGAGATACCTGCTCATCCATGTTTATAGCAGCACTATTCACAATTGGTAAGACATGGAATCAACCCAGAAGTCCATCAACAGATGAGTAGATAAGGAACTTGTGGTATACATATATCATGGAGTTTTATTCATCCATAAAAAAGGATAAAACTATGGCATTTGCTAGAAAATGGATGAAACTAGAGACCATCATTTTAAGTGCAATAAGTCAGATCCAGAAAAGTAAACATCATGTTTCTCTCATATGTGGAACTTGTTGTTGTTGTTGTTAGGTGCCGTCGAGTCGGTATCCGACTCTTAGCGACCCTCTGTACAACAGGGGAAACACTATTGTCAGTGCTTCTCTGCTGTTCATAGGGTTTTCAATGGCAGATTGATTTTTGGGAGGGGGTTGCCAGGTCCTTCTCTAAAGCCTACAGCTTCTGGTTTTCCCGGGCAGTCTCCCATCCAGGTACTAACCAGGCCCGACCCTGCTTAGCTTCCGAGATCTGACGGGATGGGATGCCACAGGGCTATGGCTGCAGGCATGTGGAACTTAGACTTCAATATATATTCAGCATTAAAACATACAGGTCATGAAAGTAGAGGGGACCTATATAGGGAAAGATATCGAACAAAGAAAAGGGCTAGGGACCAAGAAGGAAGAGTACTAGGAGAAAGGCAAGGAAATATCACATACTTTACCCTTAAGACAAAATTGGGATGTATATTTACAGATAAAGCCTGCAGCTGTACCACTGTGGCATCCGATCCCATCAGATCTCGGAAGCTAAGTAGGGTCAGGTCTGGTTAATACTTGGATGGGAGACTGCCTGGGAACACCAGATGCTGTAGGCTAGGAGAAGGACCAGGCAACCCACTCCCAAAAATCAATCCACCATTGAAAACCCTATGAATAGCAGAGAAGCACTGACAATAGTGTTTTGCCTGCTGTACATAGGGTCAGATAACTACTCAACGGCACCTAATAACAACAACATATACAGATAAATATACACACAAACATGACATCCAAGTAGAAAGGAAATGATTGGTGTGGAGGGAGGGAATGGGGGAGCAGGACATGAGAGGGAGGTGAACTTAAACAATGTACAATGAAATGCAAGTATGGATATGACGTTGCAATTCGGTAACACTCTGTATATTTTATTACTGTTTTTCCCCCATCTTAAAAACAACTCATTCCTGTTGAGTGTGGTGACACATGCCTGTAACCCCAGCAACTTGGGACGCAGAGGCAGGAGGCAGGAGGATTGCAAGTTTGAGACCAGACGCAGCCTGCATAACTTAGTGAGACCTTAGCTCAAAATAAAAAGTAAAAAATGGGCTGAAGGTGGCAACTCAGTTGAAAAGTGCTTACAAAGTATGTGTCAGGCCCTGGGTTCAACCCCTAGTACTGAAAAGCAAAACAAAACAAAACAAAACAGGAAAACCTTCACACCTTCCCTCCATTTGGTTCTCTGCTCAAACAGCACCTACCTCAGAGAGGCTTTCATTGACCACATCTACAATGGCGTCCTAGTCACCACCTGTCTTGTTCACTGCTTCTTCTCTTTCACCCTGATCACTCCATCACCCTGTGCTTATTACCAACTACCACATTCACCAGCATGTGAGATCTTTAAAAGCAAGGACTTTGCCTTGGTCACCTCTGTATTTCACAAATAAATGAAAGAATTTTAAAATTCCAGATATTCCCTTGCTTTTCTAAAATTTCTTTTTCAAATTAACCAAGACTCATGGTTTACAGTTTAAGGAGATGCAAGTTTTGTCAATTTTTTTTAACACCATAATTAAACATCTGAACATGCCGTACATGGCCACCTTAACTCTGGTCTCAGGCTCACGAGACAGCACTGAGACCTCCCTCACACAGGAGTCTGCACCATCACAGGCAATAAGGAAAGGACCGTGACACCAAAGCTCAACTTTATTAGAAGACTTCCCTAATTCTCAAAACACAAAGGTGATCATTTTACACGCATACCGGTAGCAGAGCCATCACCACATCCGGGGATGTTTCCAAGGTCCCATCTGCAGCAGCATATACTATTGTGAAGACATAGGTACCAATCCAGAGCACGTCTAGAACTGAAAGACACACAGACACACACACAAACCCTAGTTATCACATAATCAAATAACAGCAACCGAACACAGCAAAAAACATCTTATGTTTAGAATAGCCACTGTATGCTATAAAATTTAATATACTACGGGTAAAAAGATCAAAGTACGATACTTTTTTTCACAAAGGTCCAGATTTCACGAAGTATAATTATAGAAACAAAGACTCAAGAAGCCCCAATTCTTTCACAGTGGTAGTTTTTTTCCTGCTAGATTATAATCAGGGCCAATTATAAAGAACTCTAATAAAAAGTCAGGGTCTATTTCATGTCATTTACCACAAGACAAAGGTGTCTACAGAGGCTAATCATTACACTGATTTAACTAGCTGACCAAGTCGTGACATGCATGAGGTCGGCACCAACACCACCCTGAGCAGATAGAGAGGTGTGTCATGTGATCTGGAACAGCTGTAATAGAGAGGGCATCTCATTAGAGGTCAGCCAATAAGAAAAGCAGTATTACCTCTGACTGGATGATCGGACTCATAAAACGGAGGACAAGGAATGACTTTCTTTTCTTGCAAAGTCTGAAAGAGATTTGGGGGGGGGGGGAATGTCAAGTGAAATAATCCCTAAACCAATAAGACTTCTATCCAACCCATTCCCCCGGGAACTATCTGTTCCATCTCCCTAGGTGAAGCAACAGAAGAAAGAAGAATATTGTCTATTCCTAGGACTCTATCCTAGAGAAATGCTCCCATGAACATCTTCAGATGCAGGTAACAAGGATGTTCATTGTAACAGCATTCATAGTAACAAAAATACCAGTGTTGATGCAGCTGACCATCAATAATGGGGCAGACACACTGTGGCTTATCTGCACAGTGCACTACTAGGCAGCCATTAAAGAGAATGCAATAGCTCTGTATGTGATGAGGTGGAGGAAATCCTCGATATACTAAGTGACTAAAAACAAAAAAGAGAAAGGAAAAATAGAAAAAAAGGCAACCAGCAAGGCAATAAAACTAAACCAAATGTGTTATCTTTGTAGAGGCTAATGTCCCTCCAAAAGAGTATGCGTCAATTTTTACCTAACAACATTTGGTGACAACAAATAAGAAATAAGCTAGGCAAGTGGTGCATGCCTATAGTCGCAGCTACTCGGGAGGCTAAGGAGAGAGGATCACTTGAGCCCAGGAGCTGGAGGCCAGCCTGGGCCACACAGCTGGACCTCGTGTCCAAATAATTTTTTTCTTAATGATACGTAAGAAACAAAACTTTAAAGCTCACACCTATACCACCGTCTTCCACCCATGCAATCCTCAGAGAGCAGTCTTGAGGAGGAATGCACAGCACAGGCCCTGGCCCCTCCTGTGATCCCTCCTTTGTGTCCAGGCTTGGACAGACACATGTGGATTCTCTGTGATTCAACTTATACTGAAGTATGTTTGTGAATGTCATCTCAGGAACACCATAAGAAGGGCACAGAGCACACCGGCAACAACCAGGGCATCTGCCTTCTCTGCTGTCCGCAGGTGGAGGAAGCAAACCTCTAAAATGGCCTCGGTTCAAAGACAAACACTGGGCTTTGACTGCATTATTGGAATAGTTTTTTCACTAATGCCTTTCCCCCTAAGCTCTGGTCTGTTTGTCTGTCTGCCGTCCTTCTTTTTTCTTTTCTTTCTTTCTTTTTTTTTTTTTTTTGTGGTACTAGGGAGTCGAACCCAAGGCCTTGTGCGTGCTAGGCAACCATTATGCCTATAAATGGATAGAATATGGTAATACTTCACCTTAAAGTCAAAACAAAAATAACGCATCTACACATAGACTACTTGTGTAAGTACAGAGAAAAGTGAGGAGGGCTACTCACTGCACAGACCACAGGAGGTGCCTCTGGAAGGAGGACGAGGGGATAAAGGGAAGAGGTCCACTCTTTTCTGCATTCCCTGACAGATGGGTTACAATGAGAATAACTTGTTACCTTCCCCCCAACCCTGCCAGTCCTGGGGCTCAAACTCAGGGCCTTGTGCATGCTAGGTAAGGACTTATCACTGAGCTATACGTCCAGCCATAAATTACTTTTCAATAGGAAAAAAATGCTCTCGAACCACCCCCAAACAGTGGGTAACTTAAATAAGAAAAGTTCTGACGTCCAAGGCAAGAACTTACAGGAAGATACTGGACCACAGTTCCATTCTGTCTTCCTACCGCCAGCTGTTTTCCTTTGGGGCTCCAGCACACTGGGCAAGAAGAGAATGCTGTTAATTAACAACCGAAACAAACAGGGCTGGGTGTTTAGCTCTGTTGGTTGAGTGCTCACTTAGCATGCACTGAGGCCCTGGGTACAATCCCAGCACCGCAAAAAACAAAACGAAAACAAACAAAAACCCTGAAGCAAATGGAGCGAACCAATGAGCTCTATGCCACAGCAGCTATGTAGTCACCATTTGTTGTTCTTCTGTCAGCCCACAGAAGACTGTACAATCACCCTTACCCAGCGAAGTGAAAAACAGCACAATTATTTTAATAAGCCAATTATGACTTATCACTGAGCCACTGATGTGAAAGCTAAAAGTGCTTTTTCAGTAAAGTATTGCCCAGAAAACCATGAAGTATACACAACTCTAGTTTTAGAAAGGAGAATGGAGGTTTTCAAATATCAAGAAATCATTCTCCTGCTCCTATTTGTTATTGCTAACGATTTTTCTGTGAAGATAAAAATGACTTTCAGGGGGCAACCGTTGTAGATTCAGAGACAATCATTTTCAAAAACAGCTCTGAATCAGCTACACCAAAATATTTTTCTC
Organism: Pedetes capensis; assembly: GCA_007922755.1. Taxonomy (NCBI): domain Eukaryota; kingdom Metazoa; phylum Chordata; class Mammalia; order Rodentia; family Pedetidae; genus Pedetes; species Pedetes capensis. The sequence goes on from VMDO01001729.1 coordinate 120,453, forward strand.
CAGATAAGCCAAGCATATTCCAGTTAATTCATGCATGCTGTTTGCTTCAAGGACATTAACTATGGAAATAAAGAATACTCTCCATTTCTAAAATAAGTAAATAAATAACCCACAAAACAGAAAACCCTCCACTTTCACTTCTAGAAATTAATTTTTAAATAGATTGCCATTACTGTATATTACGGAGTGAAGGCCTTTATTACCCACCAGATGTAACTGCCACCGTGGGAGGAAGAGTAGCACACACTTTCACCACATCTGTGACTTGCAGGACAGCGATACTGCCATCAGCCAGACAAACTGCCACCATCGAAGGGACGCTGGGGTTCCACTTCATATCAATCACCATGCCTCCGGCATCCTTCAATAGTTTATGATAGGCAAACGGGCGTTTCTGCTGCTTAGCCTTTTAAAATAAATGCACAAAAGCAAAATAAACTAATTAACATAGAGAGGCATTTAATATTCAAAGGAAATTACTGAAGATACAAGCTTTCTTAAATCATAGTTCACTGTTCTCCATAACCATGAAAAAGAGACTCAGCTCTGCACAGCAATCTGTTACAGACAATTTCAACAGAACTTGAAAATGGCAGTCAGTTATCCTAGCAAGCTCAGAAGGACTCCACACACGGGAACACACAAATGCAAAATAATCAGTAAACACAAACACAACACTAAAATCTTCGCTCTACTTAACAAGGCTCGGACCCTGGACAGTTACTTAAATTCTTTTAGCCATAAAATGAAGATAACTATACCTACTGTGTGAGGTGATGGTAGGCATGAAAATAAATGTGGCACAGTTCAGTATAAACACTCAGTACTATTTACTATTATCATTCTTAAATTGCTTGGAATGAAAGAACAATGCATTAGGAGGCCAGAGACCTAAAACACAGGAACTTCTGACATTCTCTATTAACTTTATGGCCTTGGGCAAGTCACTTAAGCTTCTCTGGTTGGTTGTCTTGTGTGTAAATGAGAAATGATGACACTCTGGGGCAGGTAATATAACAAAGTAATTTACCGATATCACTCCTATCTCAAAGATCTACGATTATATAGTTAAGAACTTTTTTAATCCATATTTTAATCTAGAAGAAGACTTCGAGGGTCAACCTGATAAGGTTCTAAGTTCTCATTCATATGAGCAAATGTCCTTAGATTCCCACATTGACATTACAGTTTACCTGTAGCTCACCTCATTTGAGAATGTACGAACATCAAAAAAAGCAATAATGGAGCCATATTCACTGGACATCATGCACACAGAGAGTGTGAGGTTATCACAGCTCAGGGCCAGGTGATGTATCGGGAATTTCATAGGAACGAGCAAACTTTGGACTTTATCAACTATGAAAAGAAAAAAAGACAAAGCAGAAAACAGCATGCTCTAAGCTTCCAGCCAAAATCCCTTTATCTAATCAGTGTGAAAGAATTTATGCATCTCTGTAAACATATGCCTACCTCCTCAGACAGACAAGTCTTAACTTTCTTATAGATATGTAGTGATAAACTAAGTATCCCAGTGACTCCTCCTCATATAAGGGCAAACTAACTGTGGCTGCTGCCCTCTCAAGAACATTTTTACCACAATGCTCCAAACAGTACACATTCCCGAAGTGTAGCTCATTCCTCCAGGCTTGACAGGACCATCGCCATCTTGAAACAAGGCATCTATGGTGACCTATAGGAGATCTCGGCCCACAGCAGATAGCCAGATAATGGTAATAGGCTATTAATATTTCCTCTTGGAGGATACTGGGAGGGTCACAAGCCCCTCAGGAAACATTCCCCTGAGATTCCTGCCCCATGGCACATGATGCAGCAAGAAACTGACTGGGTATGGGACCTCTCAGTAGTGCAGTTGCCGTGAATCACCTATGTTCTTGTAAGTAACGCCAACAAACTCAATAATACACTGAACTGCACTTGACAAAAACCTTTCTTTGGTCTGTTAGCCTTGCTATTTAGGGTGGACAGATGTTTCTTTTATGCCTCCTCAGGAAAGTCATAGGACAATTCCCATTTGTTTGGATGGTTCTGTTGTGCCAACTAAAAACCACATAAAAAAATCCTTCCCACAGAGAACCAGAGCCCAAGTTCAACTGAGCAAAAATAAAAGCATCACATAGTGGTAAGTTCCTTCCTCTGAGCTCAAAGGAATAACTCAATGAAACAGAAAAACAGAGAACCAAACAGAAAACACAGGAAGGCTTTTGGAATCCATCTGGAATTCAGTCACCATGGGAGTCAACCTTAGGTCCAAAAGCAATTGTAATTTTCACAATAGAATGATGTGGGAAGGAAACACAATAACATGCCATCATAGCCCTCTCTCTGCTACGCAACATAAATCAAGGAACTTACCGATTTTATTGGGATCTTCTCCAGGTTTGTTCTGAATAAGAAGGTTTTTAGTAGGAAAAACTTGCAACCCACTGGCTCCACCAGCAAAGACCAGGCCGTATTTGTTGGATATGGCCAGCAGACTCGAGCGCTCCTTGGGCAACTCCTCAGGGGAGTCAAATATCCTCACCTTCTTCAGAGCTCTAAACTGAAAATCCTGTCATAGAGGATCAAAACGAGATCAGTTTGAGAAACCGAAGAAACTAAATCATGTCTGTCGTTATGTTCCACATGCATAATTTCAGCATAACAACAATACATGTATTACCCTGAAGCCAATGATGGTCTCCGTTGTCTTTATGACTCCCTGTGCTTATAGGTACCTGGCATCATGGTCATTATTTGTTGAATGAAATAAATGAAGAAAAACAAAAACACATGAAGCCTTCCTTGACCAAGCAGCTCACACCGATCTTTTCCTTTTCTGAAATCCTAGTTGTATTGTCTCAATCACCACATACCTACATTTTATTTATAATCTTGTCCTATTTCATAGTATTATATAATCTTATGACCCAGTGAGGTACTTAATAAATTATTGTTAAATACAGAAAGCATCACCCAACTACACCGTAAGTTGTATTTTCCAGTGCAGAACTCAACAAATATATATTGAAATAACAACCACAGAAAGATGACGAAATCCTAAGAACTGGCTTACTTGTATCAAATACTTAACAAGATTCTTAGAGAAGCATATGGTCAATCTCTCAGTATTCACCACTTTTAAGCAAAACTTAGATGCTATAGGACTGCTACAGGACTGCTCTCAAGTCCTGCTACAAGTCCAAACCCCTTAATGCAAGCTACAAGGCTAGGCATGGCTCAACCTCTCCACTTCTGCCCCCCTTGCACAAGTGGGCCATTGTCTCTACCTACTTTCAGTTTCCATTTCCTTCAATTTTCATGATCCATAGTACCTAGGAGCTTTTAGACATGATTCAGCCTTTCCTGGCCTGCCATCACCTGACTAACCTAGTCTTCTATAAATGTATCTGTTTGCAAAAATAATTGTTAGTGTTTACTCCCTCTTGGTAAAAAGGTTCTGTGAGTTTACTCACCACTTTGTTAAGTTGGACTATGTATCATTTATTTCTTTTTCTTAAACTCTAAATCTATCTTCAGGTCAAGGTTTTAGTAAAAAGACTGTGAATCTACTTTCTGTTTATGTTCCAAAAGTGTAAAAGCCCAAGGCTGCTTTTCTTGGCCTTCATTTTTGTACATCTAGGAGTCCTGTGGAGTGTTTCACACAGAATCCCTAACACCCCCTCCCATACACTAATTTCCTTGGATTTTTCAGGTTTAATACATAGTTCTAAAAATCAACTGAAATATCTTAATTCCAGCTGGTTATGGTGGGCAAAAATTCACACAGCTTTCCAGGTGAGATCATACTATGGTTTCACAAAGGATCAAAATCTTGTCCTTTTTGTGATTCTCATCCTGATAATCCCAACTATCTTATTTGGTCTTGGTTGCCTGGCTATAAGAGGGCTAGGGGGATGAACAGGCACAAACAAGGGTTCCTTTCTGGTATGGTTACTCCAAAGGAGAGTATTATCTTCAGTCTGTGGTTCTAAGGCCTTTTCTTCCATGTACCCCAGCATATTTGAAGAATGTGACACGTTCCCATTAGGCTGCTCGCCACCAGCAGTGGTGCTCAAAAAGGAAGAGAAAATCACTACTCTAAATATGATGAGGACTACTATCTTCTAGCCATTGAAAGCCCTATGAATAGCAGAGAAGCAGTAACAATACTGTTTTGCCTGTTGTAAGTAGGGTCGCTGTGAGTCAGATACCAACTCAACAGCACCTAACAACAACTATCTTCTATGTGCATTTCAGTGACTTGTTCACACAAATGCTTCAAGTCTTCCTGCAACTTACGCATTTTCAGCCGATTAAAACAGCTCGTCTCTGTACCCTCCGCCAAAACGTGCATAACAACTATCAAATACACAATCCCGGGAGTTAATGACATTACTGTCATCGCAAACACTTGGCCCTCCCTTCAGTTTCCTGACTTTTATAGGCAGATTTCCGGTGCCCAAATCCTGTCCCCGGTGTAAATAACGAAATGTTTTGTAGCAGATGCTTGTTCCTGATCCTATGTCAGGCACCCCGTACCGCCTCACAGCAACGGTACTGTGAGAGTAAAGAGTCCCCCAGGAACCTGGCTTTCAACCCCGCTATCAAATTACTTCCCAACCCTCACTCTGCTCCTCTAGAGTCACGACTACTTCCTAGTGCTGCAAGGATTACCGCGGGGGCTGGCACACGGCATCCACGCGGTACACAGCGGTTATTACTACACTATTGCGGCCACCCCACGGAGGCGGCTGGGAGAACTCGAGAGGCGAGCCCAGACCGCGAAGGGGGAGGCCCGCTGCCCTCGGACGGCGACCGCGCCGGGGGATCTGCGCCGCACTCCGACCGCCGCGAACGCTTCAAGCGGGAGGCGGAGGCGGGACGCCAAGGCGACGCCAGGTCGCAGGCGGGAAGGGAGGCCCCGGCCGGTCTCTGACCTTCATCTCCCGCTCGGGGATCATGGCATCCATCTCGTCTCCCATCGCGTCCCCCTCAGACGGTGGAAGCGGCCACCGCGGCCGCTCGCAACCCAGAGAGCCCAGGCCGCTTGGAAGCCAATTTCCTCTCCTCGGCGCCAGCGGCGCGCGGCAGAACGCTCACTTCCGGCGCGCTTTGGTGACGTCGGGCGTGCTTTTCCGCGGAGCAGTCCAAGAAAGTCTCTGGAACGACAGAAGTCGCGCGCTCGCCTGGCCGTCGGGCCTGATTGGCCCGCTCGGGGTGTGGGCGTGACCTAGGAGGCGCGCCTGCGCCCTGGACCCCGCCTCCCCCTCTCCTCCGGCGCACTGGAGGCGCGGGTTTGAGTAGTGTGGATTTCATTCATTGAAGAGCGCATGCGTAAGGGAGAGCCGCTGCCAGAGGTTCAAAAAACCGGGACTCGCCACGGGCGACTTTGTGGGAGACAAAAGCTGAAATGAGGCAGTACAGGGACAAAGACCAAGTTTATTTCGGAGTAGTTATAACCAGAACAAAAACCGTGAGCACATCTGGTCACAAAAGAATTTGTGCTGAATTTTGCGCAAAACCTTCTAGGGGTGTTATTTCACTTAACCTTCACGGCTTCTCACCTGTAATCCCATCCTCCCGGGAGGACAAGGCGGGAGGATTGCAAGGTCGAGGCCAGAGGCAGCCTGCACAACAACCTAGCGAGATCTTGTCTCAAAACAAAATATTAGGGACTGGGGTGCAGCTCAATGGTAGAGCGCTTGCCAACCATGCTGGAGACTGTGGGTCCAGTCTCCCACTGTTGCAAAAACAAAACAAAACCTTCAGGGTTCCTAGTTACCTAAGGGTTTATTAATATTTAATTGATGAAATAAAGGAAGGATAAAGAAACTAAAATTCTCCGGTGTCTCTCAGCCAGAAAGCAGAGATAGGACTAGAATTTAGATCACCTGGACTTACAGACAGATACTGCTCAGTCCAAGGTAGAAGACATTTCTGTAGTACAATGATACATTCTTTAAGACAGAGGCTCCTAACTTGGAGCCCTGGGTCAACTCCATTCTGCCACTCACTGTTTGGTTTTCAGCAAGTTGCTTATGTAGTCCAAGACTGCTCCTCATTGTAAAACAAGAATGTTAGACCCAGTCTCCTGGGACTGCCGTGAGGAGTAGAAGTTCAGCTGTCTCAGGAATACACAGGACACCTGAGTTCAATGTGCTACTGTGTTTGCAAGCTTTTCTGATTTGCTGAGCCCAGAACCGTCCCCAGGATACACCAAAAAAGACACTGGTAGGTTTGTCAGGTTTATTTCCAGTCTGTAGAGATGATACCCCACCCTATACACATGCACACACGCACACATAATTTCATTCACCTGAAGGTGCCTGACAAACTCTTTTGAGTCATAGGGACAAAGCCATACATGGCAATCCCCACGTTGCTGGTTACATCAGTTAGATTTGGTCTTTTTCAGAAATAAGACAGTTGAAGTCCCGTGAAGCTGAGCCCTTAGCCAGAGAAGTGAGAGTCTTGGAGCCAGCAGCCACAGCCTGAAATACATGCAGACCCTCTTCCATGGACCGCCCTTGAAAACCTCTCCCCCCTAGGGCTTGAGTTGGAAGGCTAGTGACAGGACTGATGGCGTTCCCCAGCCCATGCGATGAGAACCCTTTGCTGCATTTTCCCAAGGCTGCAGGTGCACCTGTTTGCTGTCCTCCCTTAAGGAGGCTCCCTATAGTCTTGTAAGCTGTGGAACCCGGTGACACAAGCCTGGTTGGTTTTGCCTTCCTCTCCAACTGAGGGACAGACACACGAATATGACAGAGGACTCAGCCTGTCCAGAGAGGGGAATCAGAGGGAAGGAGGTGGGACAGGCAGCTGCTTATCTAATATCTCAGAAAAGAACAGAACAGAGTCGGGCACGGTTGTGCATGCCTGTAATCTCAGCAGCTCGGGAGGTGGAGGCAGGAGGATCGCAAGTTCGAGACTAGAGGCAGTCTGTGTAACTTAGTGAGACCCAATCTCAAAAAAAGTAAAACAGTGGGCTGGGGGTGCAGCTCAGTGGTCCGGCACTTGCAAAGCATGCAGGCACAAGGCCCTGGGTTCAACCCCTAGTACTGGAAAAAACAAAACAAAACAAAACAAAACACCAACCCAACCAAAAAAACAGAATGAAAACCAACCCAGGCAGAGGAGGGGCTGAGGTTTGGTAGGCTTTCATATTCTCAGGGGGAATGTTTTGCTAGGGTTTAAACTTCAACCAGGCCTGTGCATTTGAAGCAGCTCCTGGGGTTGAAGATCAGCCGGTCACAGCCAAATCTTCTCGCTCCTGGACGGGTTGAGACCAGACTAGCCCGAGCTGGCCATGTCCTCATGCCCTGCCTGCTTCAGTCCCTCAAGCTGCCATGGGGACAGCACCCTGGGCCCTTGGTTATAGGTCCCTCAAGAGCCACAGGGAGCCCCCGCTGGCCTAACGACCCCTAGTCTTTTCCACTTAGGGGTTTGAAAAGGTTTCTCCAAGACTATTTCCCAGTCTTGGGCCCAGCTAGAACCGCCCCCAGGACTGCAAGGCAGTCACTCCTAAGCCCCCCGCTTCCTGACATTCCTCTTACTCTCTGTCTGGGTCCAACTTCCCCACTAGACCCTAAAGGCCATGACTCCATCCATCTCACTGCTGGGTTCTGAACTCTTGGCATACAGCAGGTACTTAATAAATACGTTCAATGAATGAGTGCATCTGAGTCCTGAGTGCCCAGGGGAAAGAACTCTGGGGTGGGGGGAGGGTTAAGGCTGAGGTCCCCGCTCAGCCAAGATGGGGTCAACCTTGAGACCCTCCTACAGGAGAAGTGGCCTCCGGGCTCAGCCAAGCAGCCTAGGAAAGGCTGGCTGCAGAGACAGGCCTGGCCCTACCCAGGCCCTGGGGAGGCTGAGTCCCAGCCCAGGCCTTCAAAGCTAGAAGCTAGTGAAGCCTTGCCCAAATACTGCCTTGGGAGCCTGCCTTTCCATCCTTTCCTGTTTTCCTCACTGACTGAGGCAGCCCAGAGCAGAGGCGAGGTCCAGGCAGAGCCCCTGACCACCTGGGCCCCAGTCCATACTCTTCCATCGCCAGATGAACCCCCACCCTGACCTTGCAAGGCACTTGTTGTTGTTAGGTGCCATCGAGTCGGTATCTGACTCATAGTGACCCTCGTAGGGTTTTCAATGGCTGACTGTTTCGGGATTGCCTTGGGAGTGGATTTCCAGGCCCTTCTCCCATTTTTGCGGTGCTGGGAATTGAACTCAGGACCTCAGAGACTGCAGCACAGAGCTCTACCAATTGAGCTAAATCCCAGCCCTGCAAGGCACTTAGCCACGGTGAAATGAGAGGACTGGCCCAGCTAACCTAAAGGGTGGCGCAGGCCTCTAAGATCCTGAGTCCATAGAGGACCCAGGAGACCTCAGGCCCATCCCCAAAGGTTTGGAGCAATTTGGAGAGGGAGAGATGAGTGAGGGAGACAGAGACACAGCACATGTCGGGTGAGGTGGTAGGACTTAAAGCTTATAATAGGTGCTCAATAAATACGTTGAGTGAGTGAATGAATGCGTGGTGTGAGGAGGGTAGGAAGGCAAATGGAGGAAGCACAGTCAGGTTTCAAGCATTTTGCCATCAAAACAGCAATTCCTCTGTCTCTGCTCCTGGCTGCACAATGGTGCAGACTTTTAGCTGTGAGCGTCGGACTCATTCTCTCCTCCTGGCACCCTCAGTATCCCTGAAAGGTGGGTCTGCACTGAGCTGACCCTCTCCCAAAGCTCCTGGCCTCACCTTTGCCTCCAAAGCTGCTGGCTGCCCTCATAAGGGACAGCAGGGCTGCACCGTCCCTCTGAGCTGCCTATGGCCAGAGAGCAAGGCCCCCTTCTGCTTCCTTCCTGAAGGGCTCAAACAGCAACCCTCCTTTCCTCCCCACCTGGGTCACATCACTGAGGATGAGCAGACACACAGACCAAGGGGGATCCGTTGGGGCAGTGGGGCACTGAGCGGCCACATCCTGGAGCACCCAGGAGCACTAGAAGCGTGAAACTGACCAGGGAACCCCTGAGGAGGCCCCGCAGCCTTGTTCCTGCTACAGGGTCTTCTGGGAGAGTGCTGGGGTCCTCACCAGGGCAGGCCCTGAGCCTCAATGTAGCTCAGAGCCCCTCTGGAAAGTCAGGACAGGCTCCAGGTGTGGCAACACAGGCCTCCAGCCTCCCTGCCCTGGCTCTGCACTCTCCGATTTTGGTTGGACGTCAGGTCTTCTGCAGAGGGAGGAGGAAGGCAGAAAGAAGACAGGAGGGGACCCGAGGCTCAGGATTCCCCAGCCCAGAGCCCCGTAAAGCCGGTCGTTTGTGCTTTACAAAGAGATGGATGAAGAAACAAACCCAGGAGGACCAAACACATAAATCACAGTGAGTCAGGAAGGGCGGCGAGGGCAGGAGGGAGGAGCAGGGACGGGGAGGCTGGGAGCTCAAGCGGTTCCTCAGGGCAGGCTGGCGATGTCTCTCTCCGGAGGGGGACCAGCTGGCTTGGGGCTGCTCTCGTTGGCTTTTCCTTCAAACATCATGACTCTGGTTTGGGGATGGAGAAAAGGAAAGGGGAAAAAAGGGGGGGGGGGATGATTAGGACTCCTCCCCTCCTCCAGAGAGATCTTCTCAGTCCTCGTGTCTGCAGAATGTCACAGAATGTCCCCCAGTCTGTTCTCGTGGGATCTGGATGATGGCCTAAGTTGACAGCTCTTTGGAAGGGACTGCTAGGCCCATTTTACAGAGGAGAGAATTGAGGAGCAGAGCGGTGGTGTGACTTGCCTGAACCACACAGGCAGCCCAAGGCAGAGGCAGGGCCCACACCCCAAGCTCCTGACCTCTAGGCCGCGTGTCTTGTCTTCCCCTAGCCATGCTGCCTGAAGCCAGCTGAGCAGGGCTGGGCCTCAAAACCCCTCCAGAGAGCTGGGTGTGGTGGTGCACGCCCATAATCCCAGCACAGCTCAGAGGCAGAGGCAGGAGGATCACAAGTTCGAGACCAGAGGAAGTCTGCATAACTTAGACCCTGTCTCAAAAAGTAAAAAAACGGGCTGGGGTGCAGCTCAGTGGTCCAGCACTTGCAAAGCATGCAAGCGCGAGGCCCTGGGCTCAACCCCCAGGCCTAAAAAAAAAAAAAAAAAAAAAAAGCATGTGCAAGGCCTTGGGTTCAGCCCCCCAGTACTGGGGGAAAGAATAATAAATAAATAAATAATAAAATAAAATAAGAAGCGAATCTTATTTCATGAAAGCCAAGGCTGTGTCCTTTTCAGCTGTGAGACACAGCCTGACTCTCCAGGACATCTCTCTACTGCCCCTCAGAGAAGTACCTGCGACATGAGGTCCCATCTGTTGGGCAGTTGCTATCCGTCAGGGACTAGGCTGAAATCTTCGAGTCATCTCACTAACCCTCAGGACAAGGCTTCACGGAAGATAAGAATTATCACCCCCATTTTACAATCGAAGAAGCTGAGGTTCAGCTGCACGTGGCGGTGCGTGTCTGTGATCCCAGCACTTGGGAGGCTGAGCCTGGAGGATGAGCCCAACCTGGGCTACACAGTGAGCCCATCTCCAAAAACAGAGAAAAAGGAAGCTGAGGATTTTGGGGGCCGAGGTAACTAGCCCAGGGCCACTCAGGTGAGAAGTAACCCAATCAGGATCCAAGCTCTGCCTCCCTTCTTGTTGTTGTTAGGTTAGGGTTAGGGTTAGGGTTCTGACTCATAGCGACCCTCTTAGGGTTTTTGATGGCTGATTGTTTTGGGATTGCCTCGGGAGTGGATTGCCACACCCTTCTCCTGTTTTGCCTTCTGCCTCCCTGTTGTTGTTGTTGTTGTTAGGTGCCCTGGAGGTGATATCTGACTCATGGTGACCCTGCGTACAACAGGCAAAACACTACTGTCAGTGCTTCTCTGCTCTTCATAGGGTTTTCAATGGTGGATTGATTTTTGGGAGTGGGTTGCCCGGTTGTCTCCCATCTGCCTCCCTCAAGAGCTGATTTTTAACTCTGTCTTAGGCTCACAGTAACCCCTTGGGGGCAGCAGTGTTGCTTTACAAATGTGGGAACTGAGGCTCAGAGGGAGCCCAGGGTAGACGTATGACCTTCATCGCCATTACTCATTGCCATTGCCTGAGCTCCAGTTCTACCAGACTCCACCGAGGGCTGATTTCTTCCCCCGACAAGGCTGGCAGGTCACACAGCGAGTTGTCTACTGGTGGGGAAACGGCAGGGGTACCCCAAGTCCCTGGTCTCTCCCCACAGAATGGGAGAGGCGGAGAGGTACTCACAGCTTGAGGACAGCCGAGCGCTTGCCCAGCATCATATTCACAAAGTCTCGGTAGGAGATGGTGTCGCTGACCCCGCCTGTCACCTCTGAGATCATCTTCTTCATCTCCAAGTGGGTCTTGGGCACCCCCAGCTTCTCCATCATCCGCTTTAAAGACATTAGGTCTGCAAGAGGGAAAAGCAGATTGGTGTGGCACAGACAAGCCACGGAGGCTGCGGGGGAACCATGGCTGCCACATTTCTCCCCTTCAGAGGCAGCACGGGCTAGTGGGGGCGTCCTGGACTTTTTCTTTTTGGTGGTACTGGGGGTTGAACCCAGGGCCTCGCGCTTACATGCTCTGCAAGTGCTGGACCAGTGAGCTGCACCCCCAGCCCATTTTTTTCCTTTTTGAGAAAGGGTCTTGCTAAGTTACGCAGACTGCCTCTGGTCTCGAACTTGTGATTCTCCTGCCTCTGCCTCCCGAACCGATGAGATAACAGGCGTGTGCCACCATGCCTGGAGCATCCTGGACTTCTAAAGTCCCATGGGTTAGAACAGCGCTGTGCTATTTCTGGCTGTGGGCCATGGGCCAGACTACTTGCCCTCTCTGAAATCTGCTCCCACCCACGGTAGAAAGGGCTGCCAGGAGGGCACATCCAGGGGCCTGATGTATGGGAAGCTGTGCCTCGGCCACTCCCTGCTGACAGGGAGCTGGGTGCCCACTCTCCTGCTACCCAGCAAATTACTGCCCCGCGGTGGCAGCAGTGGGGGTGCAGACCCCAAGCAGTGAAAGTCAGTCTCCTGGGCACAGCCTGGCAGGACTAATTGCCACCTGCCACTTCCACCCTGCTGTCCTAGGGTTCTGCCTAGGCTAGAAAGGGAGGGAGCCAAAAATATCCCTCAGAGCAGGAAAAGCAACAAAAAATCAAAGTGCAAGAAAAACAAGGGAGGCACCGAAAGTCACTATACCCCTGGGAGCGCCGCCTCTGCCATCCGGGCTCCCTCTAAGATCTGAGGCCATTTCCTAGGGATTGTTCTTCATGGAACAATGGATGAGCCAAGGAGGGTGAGAGCAGGGCTGCTCTTGGGTTGATTTGGGGGCTGGGAGGCCAGTGCTTAGCAGAGAGGTAGGCCTGGTGCTAGCCCCAAAGGGGCCAGGCTGCCGGGGACTTTCTGGGACAGGAATGACAGGGCTCGAGCTCAGCCTGCCAGGCTCGCCATTGGCAAGACCTTTCCAGAGGGCAGTTGGCGGGATGCTGCCGATCCTCTGGCCCTTGATGTCGCACTGGTGAGACTGACTCTAAGAAACAGCCAGCGACTGGGGAGGCAGAGACCGGAGGATCGCAAGTTCGAGACCAGAAGCAGTCTGCATAACTTAGCGAGACCCTGTCTCAAAAAAAATTAAAAAAAAAAAATGGGCTTGGGGGCGCAGCTCAGTGGTCCAGCACTTGCAAAGTATGCAGGCGTGAGGTCCTGGGTTCAATCCCCAGTACTGAAAAAAAAAAAAAAAAAAAAAAAACAGCCAGCGAGTGGACCAAGGTCCATATCAAAGATGTGCGTATTGGGCTCATCCCTAACAGTTAAAATGGGGAGTCAGCCAACTGCTGGGGACAGGGGTTGGCCAGGTGCGTTCCTGCAATGGACCACCTTGAGCTGTGACAGGGAGGCAGGCGAAGCCAAAGACCAGGCCCCTCCATGCTTGGGGGCCCCAGCGAGTCGTTTCCCCTCTCAGTCTTGGTTTCCTCATCTGCAAAGTGGGAGTGGTTAAACTGGTCTTGACTGTGCCCTAGTGCTGCCCCTGAAGGTCAAGCTGTGGTCTCCCACTGGCATGTAAGTGCCATGGTATGGGACAGTGTTTGTTACTCCAGGTGCCTGGATGGCAGGAGGCAGTAGGGGCTGTTGGAGGTGGGAATCGATGTCTATGAAGCCCCCTGTCAGCTTCAGGCCACGTAGAGCGGACAGCCAGGGGATGGAGGAAGTCCCAGTCCTCTGGACCAGGGACTCAAAGAGCCTCTCCAGCCCTGGACTGGGTGTGTGGGCCCTGAGCTGGAAGGCTGAGTGGGGAGGGAGGCAGTGGGGAGGCAACATCTCCAGGACTCTGGGGCAGTGGAGCTGGGGCAGGAGGCCCCGGGTAGGCTCACAGTCCTGCCCTGCGCCCCTCATCCATGTGGTAAGTCAGCCGGGCCCTCTGGGTTCCAGTCACTCCCCTGCCCCCATCCCCAGGGCCTCACTCACCAATCTCCCCTTCATTGTTCAGGTCAAACTCCATGTACTTCTCTGGAAATCACAAGCAAAAGCTGGCGTTAGCATAGAAGGGGTAGCCTGTCCCTGGGGGGCTCCGTGGCTCCCCAAGATAAGGGGCAAAGCAGCACAGCACCTTTATTGAAAGTGGGGGGAATCTGACAAGGGTTCCAGTCCTGACTACCTAGTGGGGCCGGCTGATCCCCTGCCACTGAGTTTGTTTTGTCTGTAAATCAACAATCACGCCCTCTGCCTCCTAAGGGACTGGGGTGATGTGGGGAACTCGCTATGCCGGCCATTACTCCTGCCAGCTGTCATTACTATGACTGCCATCGGTGTCCTGCCTGAGGACACCTGAGCTGTGGGTGATGTGAGGAGCCCTAGGCAGGCTCTTGGCGTTGGGGCAGGAGGATGCCCACATCCCAAATGCTTGGGAAGGGGAGGCCTGCACTGGGATGTGCGCTACCGTGGGTCCTCTGGAGAGCCCAGGCATTCCCGGGGGGCAGGAAAGGTGGGTCTGCCCCATCCTCATGTGCCCGGTTCCTCTCCTTCCGAGCCATGGCTGGGAACCCAGCGCCAGGGCCCCGAACAGAGGGACCATTATGCTGCCCCTCTCCCTGCGCGGGCTCCTGGGCCCTGTTTTCTTTTCATCCCGTGCTGCTGGGATTCAATGGGCAGAAACTCTGCCCCCCTTGCCCTGCTGTGGTGACACAAGCGTCCATTCTCCGCAGGGGCTCCTGAGACACTCCACCGCAGAGGGGGAGAGGCAGGGCCCGCTCACAAAGAGCAGATTGTGTGCCGGGCCCCCGGGGGCGAGCAGGGCCTGGACGGGGCAGGCGGGAGCCAACCTGAGCCCCGCTGGGCAGCAGGGAGGAGAAGAGCAGGGGCAGGGCTGGCAGGCAAGGGGCCCCTGGTGGCAGAGAGGCGGGGAGAAGGGCGTGCCCACCCTCCTCAGGGGAGCCCTGTCTCAAAGCCTGCCAAGAACAGCAGCATTCTGGATGAAACGGAGCTACAGCCCAGCCCCGTGGGGCCGAGAAGTCCCGAGGGCGGGGGGCTGGCCCGGCTCTTCCGGAGTGGGCAGGGCGGCCAGCTCCGGCTCACCTTTGAAGACCACGAGCTTCTCCGGCAGGTTCTCCTCATCACAGAACTTCTGGTCACAGAGGAACTCCTGCAGAGGCGAGAGCCCGGCTGAGCAGGGACTGGGGGCTCAAGTCACCCCCACACAGCCCCCTGCCTGGATGTCCCCACTTTTGCCCAGCGGCCAGGCCTGCCCAGGCAGGGGGTGTCCTGTCGGCCCTTCAGAGGCAGAGCTGCATGGTCCACCCAGGGGTAGGAAGTGTGCGCGGCAGCTTGGGGACAGGCCCGTCGGAGGGGCTGCTCAGGAAGACTGAACAGCATCTGGGCAGGGTCCTGTGCCACCACCAGGGCCTCGGGCTGTCAGCTCGCCGGGTCCCTCATTCACTTTTCAGGTCTGTGATCCCGAGCAAGTGACCTCCCCTCCGAGCGGCTACTGCCTCCCCCACCAAGCAAGGCTCAGCGTGAGTCAGGATGAGGGTCCGTGGACAGTGGATGGACGGCTCCTGGAGCACAGCTGTTGTGCTATCATTTCTACTCTGAAAATGCCTGGACATTGCTTAAGACGCCGCTTACCCTCTCGCCTGCTACCTCAGCTGCAAAACTGGGGTTTGAATCCCTGGCCGGCTTCCGCTCAGAGAGAACTCAAGAGTACTTTCAGCTGGGTGCGGTGGCGCATGCCTGTGATCCCAGTGGCTCGGGAGGCGGAGGCAGAGGCGGGAGGATCGCAAGTTTGAGACCAGAGGCAGTCTGCAGAATTTAGCGAGACCCTGTCTCAAAAACTAAAGAAAAAATGGCCCGGGGGTGCAGCTCAGTGGTCCAGCACTTGCAGAGCATGTAAGCACGAAGCCCTGGGTTCAACCCCCAGTACAGGAAAAAAAGAAAAAAAAAGGGGGGGGGTACTTTTAGAACTACATGGGTGGGTAGGGGCAGGCAGGAGCTCCCAGGTGGAGCACATGCCTGCACTATCTTATCTCTTCATATCTCCCAGCTGCTCCCAGAGGTAGCCACAATTATCACACCCATTTTACAGATGAGGAAACTGAGGCTCACAGGCAGAATCTTGAAGTGCACACCATGTCAGTTAAGCCTGTCTCCTTAGCCCACCACTAAAAGATGGACAGGGTGCAGACATGCCCCCTGCCTGGTCTCCTGCCTTCAAACAAAAAGCTATCCTAGAACCCGGGAGGCTGACGCAGGAGGATCTTGAGTTTGAGACCAGCCTGGTTATATGGTGAGACCCTGTCTGAAAAAATAAAATAAAAAGCTACCTATGAATGAGCACCTGCAAGGCCAGGCCAGCCTCGAGGGTCTTAGTGTCTCAATGCTCATCTTCCAGTAGCCCCAGCATCTGCATTCAGATGGGGAAGTAGAGGCCGTGTCCCCATCCTGCTAAGCCCTCTCCTCTCCCACCTGGCTTTCCTCATTACCAACTGGACGTGGCCCCTTCATTCATTCACTCACTCATGTATTGGACATTTTCTGAGAGACCGCAGTGTCCATTGCACTGTGCTAGGCAAGAGGGCCTGGCAGACCAAGGTGAATAAGATCAAGTCCCTCTCCTAAAACTACAGAAGTCTGTGTATGAACTATTCAATGTCATCGCATCAACCACTCGATCTGTTTCTAAATTCACCCATCTCCTAGCACAGAGAACTCGGTCCCTTTCCAGAGTGGGGTTGTAACCCTCTAAAATAGAGATGACAAGACCTTACATGACCTGAAGGCACCCTGTGCGCGGATCTCAGTCCCCTCCTTACACACTGGGCAGTGGTACCGTGGTACCCGCCTGCTCAGGCCCCTCCCTTGGCTGGGTTTGACATCAGTGGGGAAAGAGTAGGGAAGATTGTGAGTATGAGGCAGAATAGGATCCTCCTGTGGCTCACGTTCCTCCACCTGTAGTTGGCCCCCTTTACGGAAGGAGAACCCCGCCCCCCAGTGCATGGTTGCCCAGCTCTGTTGCAGGAATCTGGTTGGCTCTCACTTTTGATAAAACCCTGACATGTGGCTGCAACTGTGTTCCCATTAAATCCTCCCAGCCACTTAGAGACCCATTTTACAGGTTAGAATGTAAAGACGGGGTGTGTGTGTTAAACAGCACGCCTCAAGTCCCCCAGCTGCTGTGCAGCACGTCTAGGGATGGTTTGGCACAGGGGCCTGTTAGACCCCAGGCCCTGTGCCCTACTGCAGCCAGGCTGAGAGCAGCCCCAGGGGCCTTGGGGTCCAGCTGGCTTGGCCACAGCCTCAATGAGGGCCTCATGCCCATGCGCTGGTCCTGACTCCTCCTAGCTCAAGCTAGAGCCTTCTGCCCCTCCTGGCTGGCTCCTGGGAGGATGTCCCTTCCTCTTGGCTTCCTTTCATAGCTCTTCCCCCTGCGCCTCCACCCCATTTTTAGACCCAAAGTCAGACAATTCACTCTTGTCTGTGACCCTGAGCAAACCAGGCACTCCCCCGGTCCCGATTCTTCTCTGTCCAATGAGGTCAGTGGTCCCCAGACTTTGGGGCAACGCTGATAGGAGGCATTAAAAGGGCGGAGGGGCACTAATAGAAGGCTGCCAAGTTTTTATTTGGCAAAGCAAAGAGTTTTTAAACAATGACCATTGACGGTGGCCATCGGCCCAGAAGGACTCATCACCTCTGAATTTGGAAATGGATCCACTTAGCTGGCGTCCACCTCCCTCCATCACCCTGCATACCCTTTGCGTCCTAAGAGCTGTGAAGCCTTGCAGGGGGCAAGTGGGGGGGGGTGCAAAGCACAGGGAAGGCCCAGCATCCGGGCACCTCTGGGAGAAATCCCAAGGCCCTCCTGCTGCCACGCCCTGGCTAACCAGAAATGCAGCCTCAGCCCACAGCCTGGACGTACCCAGCCTGCAAAGGACCCAGGGCCACTTGGGCCCCTTTGGAGCCAGATAGGGTCCAAAGGAAGGACATCATGGTCCCTGGTCTTGGACACACATCACACACAGGACAACCAGGTGGCTGCTGAGAGAGTCAGGCCAAGACCTCAGTACCAACTGCAGAAGTGGCTGACAGTGGCCCCCACTTCCCAGATGCCCCAGGCCAGGTTCTGAGCAGCCAGGGGCCTGGGGCCTGGACGGTCACCTTTTCACCGAGGAAGCATTTCCCCCTAGCACACACAGCGAGCCACATACTATTTAATCTGTGTCCCCTCTTCCTGGCCACTAGCATGGGCAGTTCCACCACCCCGGCCTCCCCTACACAGAGCTCTCTCCTGCCCCGGGACCTCTGCTCCACCTGCACCCCTCCGCTAGAGTGCTCTGCCCCAATAGGTCTGTGTGCTTCTCTCCCTCACCTCCTCTAAGACTTCGATCGGTGTCCCTTTGTCACCAAGCCCCTCCCCGTCTGCCCCATTTTATTCCGCAGCCAGCCCACCGCAGCCTGTCCCCACTTCCGGTCCACCTGGCCTTGCTCTGGGTCTCTTCTGATCCCACAGGGTGAATCACCTCCTAACACAATTTCCACCGACATGGCATATTACGGTTATTGTCCGTTGTCTCTCCCCCGGCTAGGTTGCAGGTTCCACAATGTTGTTGTTAGGTGCCGCCGAGGCGGTGTCCAACTCATAGCGACCCTACGTACAACAGGCGAAACACTTTGTCAGTGCTTCTCTGCTGTTCATAGTGTTTTCAATGGTGGATTGATTTTTGGGAGTGGGTTACCAGGTTCTTCTCCCAAGCCTACAGTATCTGGTGTTCCCAGGCGGTCTCCCATCCAAGTACTAACCAGGCCTGGCCCTGCTTAGCTTCTGAGATCTGACAGGATCAGATGCTACAGTGCCGCGGCTGCAGGGCGGTTCCACATAATAGGTGCCAATACATAGTTGCAGGCAGAGCAAATGAAACAAGACTCAAAGAGTTGCATAGCTAGCCAGTGGCTGAGCTGGGAATGAACTCCATAGTGACACGGCTTGGGCTCCCTCCCCACACATGGCAGAAAGAAGCCACCCACGGAAGTGGGTGTTGGGAGGGGGCCGAGAGGAGGCAGGTCCGTAGCCACAGGTCTTAAGAGCTCATACTTACGGTCTTGTGCCCCTGGGCACGCAGCATTCAGCAGTGCCCAGCGTAGAGCAGGCACTCAGTGAACACCTAGTGAATGAGTGGAGAAGCCTGCCAGGGTTACTTCCTCCCTCTGCCCCCGAAATGGCCAGGCAGATTTGCAAAAGCATGTGTCTCCCAGGCATGGTGGTGCATGCCTGTAATCCCAGCGACTCAGGAGGCCGAGAGAGGAGGATTGCAAGTTCTGAGGCCAGAGGCAGCCTGCGTAATTTAGCAAGACCCTGTCTCAAGAGAAAAGTGTAAAAAATGGGCTGAGGGTACAGCTCACTGGAAGAGCACCTGCAAAGCATGCGTGAGGCCCTGGGTTCAACCTCCAGTACCACAAAAAGCAAGCAAGCAAGCAAACAACAACAACAACAAAAACAACAAAAACAAAAACCACAAAAAAAGTGCATGCCGGTGTGTGACAGAGGCTAGGGGGACTCGGGGAATGGGCCCAGGTCTCCCCTTTTGGCCCCTATGACAAATGCATGTGTCCCAGGGTGACCGGGTGGGAGAGGCAGCTGACCCATTCACACGTGGGTGTGGAGCCCGCCCTGGCCCTGGGCTTGGGACAGCTGTGCCCTTCCTCGCGGGCAGGGAGGCAGGTGGACAGCGGGTTGGAGAAGGAGCTCAAAGGCCAGGTTAGGCTCCCACCCCACCTCTAGGCTTGGATTCTTGGTTCCTGCTCATCTCGGCCCAGCTTCTCCCCCTAGGGCTCCCACCCCCACACCTCTGCTCAGCCTCTGCACACAGCCAGGCCCGTGGGGCAGGAATCCTGTCATTCCAGGACCAATCCTGGCCCCAGGGCTTGCCGACCCTGGCTGAACAGACAGAGGCAGAAGCTACCCCAGATGTGTGCAAGAAAAACAAAATAATCAAAAAGAGGGCAAGCGGGAGCCAGAGTACTTGAGTGGGACGCCGCTGAGAAGCTCTGGGAAAATTAAGTCATTTGTCTATGCCTCAGTTTCCTCATGTTAGGAAGAATAAGAAGGTCCTATTTACCTTCTTGACACAGTGTCTGCAACAATGGGCTTAAACATAAATAAGATTGTGTGCCTGGCACAGAATCAGGAAGTGACTCGATCTGCTGTACATAGGGTCACTGAGTCGGACTCGACTAGACGGCACCTAACAACAACAACATTTACCTTCTAGGCTTGTCCTGAGACCCACAGTATGTATGTAAATACATGAAAAGTGCTTAACATAGCACCCAACAGTTAAGTACTAAGTAATTGTTAGGTGTTTATACAATTATTCTTTTCTTCCTTCTTTCCTTCTTTCCTTTCTTCCTGCCATCCTTCCTCCCTTCCTCCCTCTCTTCTTTCCTTCCCTCCTTCATTTCTTCTTTCTTTCCTCCCTCCCTCCCTTCCTTCTTCTTTCTTTCCTCTTTCTTTTTTTTCTCTTTTCCTTTCCTTTCCTTCCCTCTTTTCCCCAGTACTTGGGGTTTGAATCCAGGGCATAGCACATACTTTGCAATTACTCTACCACTGGGCTGCACTCCCAGCCCATTTTTAAAATTTTTTTATCTTCAGACAGGGTCTCGCCAAGTTCTGAAGGGTGCCTCTGGCCTCAAACCTGCGATCCTCCTGCTTCTGCTTCCCAAGTCGCTGGAATTACAGGTGTGAGCCACCACGCCCAGCTACTGTGACTAGTTTGTAACATTTCTCTCTGTACCATAAGCTTATACTTCTCGGGCCACTCCCAATTATAAACAGATTAGGGAAGAGAATGCCTTCCCCTGGCTTAGGCTAGCTGTGATGTCTTGCTCCCCTTTCTGAGTATTCCCACTTGACAGATGGGACAACTGAGCCTGGGAGGGGTTTCTTAACTTGTTCAAGAATTCAAGTTTTGCAATTCATGGGTTCTCTCCCTCTACCATCCTAGCTCCCTCCCTGCCTTAAACAAACAGCAGGTGGCCAAGCCACAGGATTCAAGGCACAGAAAATCAATCCTGGGATTTACCTTCCCTCTGAGCAGCTCCAGAAGAAGTTATTCAAGCTAACTCCCTAGCCATCTAGGAGTAGGGGGCAGATGGTTTAGGCTACGCCTGTCTCCCAATCCAACCTATATCCTGAAAGACAAGCTTTTCAGGAAATGTAAGAGGGCAGGAGCATGAAGTGACAAACAGTGACCAAGGATTTCACGTGTCAGGCCCTAAGGTCTCCAGGTGAGGCCCCTCAGGTAAAGCCCAGGAAGATGTCAGAGCTGCTAAGACATCTGCCCAGCCACAGGACCCAGAACCCACAGAGTCCACCCAAACACTCCTGGGAGCATACGGCTTATACTCCTTGTTCAATAGCTGGGGAAACTGAGGCCCGAGAGCACACAGACCTGCCTGATGTCACAGTGCCTGGGAGCCCCACATAAACACTCTGCAACCAGGGTGCATGGGGCAGAGGGACCAAGGAGGTTGAATCAGGTTGCCTGGGCTTCAACCCTAGCCTGGGTTCTTAGTGCTCTGTGGCCCCAGACAACTTGCTTTGCCACGCTGGGTCACGGTTTCCTCCTCTGTCAAACAAGAATCACAACGCCAGGCCCTCCTCACGGAGCAGCTGTAAGGATTAAACAAGTGCGGACCATTATTACTGTGCATTCAGGTCACCCAGACTCAAGGCACACCAAAGGAAAAGTGGGCACAGAGAGGGCCCAGCCTCAACTCCCTGTGCCCCGACATGATGCCATGAAGTCTTCCTGGGGAGCCTGGGCCCTCTGGCCATCCCTCCTCCAGGGCAAGCCTGGCTTTGTCCTCGGACTCCTGGCTGACCTGGCAGTGACAGCTGTCCACCAGGACACAGCACTGTCCTCCCATCTCAGCCGCAGGCGATGGCACCCGTAGCTGCACCTGCTCCCTGCCACCTCCCTTGGTCATCAACAATTGCTGGTGCCCTGGGAGGCTGCCCCTACTCTGTCGCGGAAGCCCCGTGGGAGCGCTCAGAGGCAGGCAGGTCTCATTCCCAAAGCACTGGAAGCCGGCAGCCCCCGCTGCATGCCGGCCTCAGAGCCCTGCCACCTGCCGCCACTTGCTGACTTAGCTCCCTTCCTGGGCTGGTACCTCCAGCACCTGCTCCCGGCCCCTCACTCCTGGCTCTCCGGGCGGGTGTCTATGTATGAGCCGCAGCAGGATTTTGGGGTGGGCGGATATCACCATCCTGGAGGCCATCCAAGGGGCTGGCAGCTGATGCCCTGGGCAGGAGCCCCAAGGCCAGGCAGCACCACACCAGGGCCCTGAGGCCTCTGACGCAGCCCACGGGCTCTTCAAGGGTGAGGGCCAGGCCGCAAATGCTCAGCCTGGCACCCAGCGGGCAGCAGGAGCCTGTAACACGCACCCCGAGGGCAGCAGGCTCACATTCCCCAGGGCAGCTCTGGGGCCTCATCTGGACACTGTGTCCTGGCCAATAGACGGGGCAGCTGAAGCAAAACACTCCAGTAACCACAGCAATGAAGCGGACCCTGCGGAAATTCCATCTCCAGCTGCCTGTGGCATGGCCACAGCGAGGTCACAACTGGCTGGACATGCAGAGGACACCGAATCCCCGGAGGCCCACGTGACCCCTTATCACCATCTCCTTTATAATATATTAAGGAAGAGCAAGAGAGATGGGCGCCCACAGTGCCAAATGGGCACACTCACCCGGGCGGGCACACAGGGAAAGAGACACACCTGCGTGGCCGCCTAGGTCAGGTCTCACAGGTCCCCATGGCTGGGGAAGGGGCAGGGCACAAACACATCCTCGGGCAGAGGTCCCCAGCCTGTCCTGCCAGCTCCCATGCCAGCACTGATGGCCCATGGGGGCTGAAATGACCACCAGGCACCCAAATGGGACAGGGAGTGCATAGCGCCCTTCATTCGACCCAGGAGGCCCGGGACAGCAGGACAGTGGCCAGAGATCCTCATCCACAGAAGCAGGAGAGGCCTGTGTCACCACTAGGCTGCAGCCACCTGGTGGACAGGGGCCAGGACAGGCCATGGGTGGTGGCTGGAGTCAGACAGACCTGGCCGGAATTCTGCCTCTGCCAGGGTCTGGCTGGGTGCCCCCGGGGTCAGGTGACTCCATCAGGGCGGAGCCTCAGTTTCCTCATCCTTGAAATGGGAGTCAGCCTGCTCCTCGTCTCCCGGGATGTTTAGGGACTCTCCCACACGTGTATGTGACTGAGCACTCCACCCAGAGGGGCCTATGACATGAGTCACGCCCAGGACCACGCAGGGGGTGTGGCCACCATCCCATGACCGTGTTGAAAGATCCTGGACCAGGCTGTGGCCCTCACCCTCCTCCGGGTTCCTCCCGCTCCGCCCTAGGGCACAGGCGCACGAGGGGCAGCCCACCCAGCCCCACGGCTTCTTTCGGTCCCTATGGGAAAAAAAATTTCTCCCATTGCCATATAAGGCTGGGCCCAGCTGGCCTGGGGTCACCTACCATGCCATCGGGGCGCGGGGAATGCCAGCTATGTGGAGGGAGTAGGAGGCGCTCGCCGGTCCTGCCTGCTCTGCTCCAGCGTGCGCACATACGCGCACACACACATACACACAGACACACAGCCGATGAGGGGGCCTCTAGCCAAGTATAGAGACTGAGTGGATAAAGGTCTGGGTTCAGGCTGGGGCTGTTTGAACCCTGGTAGTTGATGCAATGTCTCTGAGACTGGTTGTCTGCAAAAGGGGAATGATAGGGACAGCATGAGCGTTCGACTTGCCTGGCACACTCCAAGTGTCCAGAAAGCAATGTTGTTGTTGTTAGGTGCCATCGAGTCATGTCCTACTCATGTTGTTGTTGTTGTTAGGTGCCGTGGAGTCGGTATCCGACTCATAGCGACCCTCATAGGGTTTTCAATGGCTGACTGTTTCGGGATTGCCAGGTCCTTCTCCCACTTTTGCGGTACTGGGAATTGAACTCGGGACCTCAGAGACTGCAGTCCAGCGCTCTACCAACTGAGCCAAATCCCAGCTCGTCCTACTCATAGAGACCCTTATAGGGTTTTCAATGGCTGATTGTTTCGGGATTGACTTGGGAGTGGGTTGCCACGTTCTTCTCCCGTTTTTGTGATGCTGGGAATCAAACTTGGGACCTCAGAGACTGCAGAGCGGCACTCTACTGTTGTTGTTGTTAGGTGCCGTTGAGTCGAGTCCAACTCATAGCGACCCTATGTACAGCAGATCGAAACACTTGCCGATTCTGTGCCAGGCAAACAATCTTACTTATGTTTAAGCCCATTGTTGCAGACACTGTGTCAATCCACCTGGTGGAGGGTTTACTAGCTGAGCTAAATCCCAGCCCCTAGAAAGCAATAGCAGAAACTAAAGCAAACCCCAAAATGCTTCATTTCGCATAGCTCCCCTGCCTCCCTTCCTCCACCGGGACCGCCAAACCCAGCCAAGGCTTCTTTCCTTTAGACTCTTGAGTCCCTTAGGATAACAATTGCTAAGGCTGAGCTACTGAAAACCCTCTGGAAGCTGGCCTGCCGCAGGGGAGGAGGAAGGCCCCAAGCGGAAGTGAGGTGTTGGCCCAGAGAGGTCCCCAGAGCTGCCAGCCGAGACAAGCAGTGCCCATGCTGCCGGGCATAGCAGCCGGTCATGAGACCCCACCCAGTATGTCATGATCCTGTGCCCTACTTCCCTGGGGACACTGGGCAGTGCTCGGCTGGCCCTGCCCTGCCTAACAGGATGGCCACTCCAGAGGTGCAGGGAGGCTGTGGTCAGTGGAAGGCAGGCCACGCTGCCAACACAGCTATCTCTGTGTTCCACCACGGACCCTTCACTGTGGCCACTGCCACAAGTGCACTGGACTCCCCTCAAATAGGGCCCCCACCCCTGGGCTGCTCATCTCTGATGACATGTGCAGGGGCTCAAGAGGGAGCAGGGGCCACCGATCCCACTGCAAACCAGGGTGAGCAATCAGTTTAGGCCCCATTGTGTCCCAAGTGTCTACTCCCCGGACCTGGAGGCCCCAAATAAACACATGGCAGCAATCACGACACAGCCAGCTTTCCTGCACACCTTGGATGATCTTACTGAAAAATCACAGCTGCCATTATCTCCTGTTGGCAGAGGAGGCTCCGAGAGGTGAAGTGGCTTGTCCACTGTCCCAGGGCGGGTGGCTGGCGGCCTGCCTCTCCACTCTAACCTCCAGCGTGGCCACCTGGACCCACCCAGGTGAAGAAGCAGCTCAGCATCTGGTCTGACCCGGGGAGCTTCCTTCCTCAGGGGGCCACACCCTGGGTCACAGCCCTAGAGCAGCCTGGGCTCACGTGGTGTGGGTGGTGTGGCGGGTCTCCGATCAGCCACCAGGCAGGGAGGGGACACTGAGCCACAAGCTTGGTCATTGGCTCCTGTGTGGCCTGGGGCCAGCTGCCTCTCCCTTCTGGGTGTTGGGGTCCTCAGGTGGTTAGAACACAGCCCTTTCTTGCTCAGTTTCCCCAGTTCCAGTACTGTCCACAGGCTGGGATTTAGCTCAGTTGGTAGAGCCATGTGTTACAGTCTCTGAGGTCCCCAGTTCAATTCCCAGCACCGCAAAAATGGGAGAAGGACCTGGCAGTCCACTCCCAATGCAATCCCGAAACAGTCAGCCATGGAAAACCCTATGAGGGTCGCTATGAGTCGGATACCGACTCGACGGCACCTAACAACAACAACAACAACAACAAGTACTGTCCACATCAGCCCCTTCCATAGCCACAGCCCCTCCTCCCCAAGTCCATAGCCACAGCCCCCTTCCTCACAGCCCACTCCCTTCCCCTCCTATCTGCTGCCCCTAGGGCGGGGGAGACATGGAAAGTCCCCCCCAGTCTCCACTCTTCTGGCTCCTCCTGTGGTCACCTAACCCCCATCACCAGCTGCCTTTGGCACAGGGTCCTGCTGGCTGTGGGTGGATTCAGGCAGCTCAGAGCCCGCCCAGCCGAGTGGCCCAGGAGGCTGTGTATGAGGTCAGGGTCCTGGGCTTCTGTCCAGAGCACAAGGGCGGCCAACACTGAGGCTAGGCTGGTGCACAGGGAACTGGGAAGAAGCCCAGCAGGCCAGTCAGATGTCAGGCAAAGTCGCAGCCATGCTCAAGATGACCCCAAAGGCCAGCAGAGGGTAGCAGGAGGGGGCAGAGCCTATACCTGGAGGGGCCTTGAGGGGCCTCCAAAGCCGACCAGGGGACCCGAGAACCAGCGGGTGTAAGCAGACTGCCTAGCTTGAGGTTCTCCGAGAATATCAAGGGTGGACACAAGATGGCAAGCTGCTGGCACAAGGAACGCCTTCCACAGGGCCCCAGCTCCTCACTGACCCCTACAGCCTCCACCAGGGGCTTCAGCACCCACTAACTTCCCACCTGGGACCCTGATCTGTCTCAGCCCCTGGGTGTCCATGGCCCTAAGGAGCAATCAGGAGAAATGCCCTACCTGACTTCGGTGCGCATGCCCTGGCCACCAGTTAGGAAGGGGCCGGGGACCCCCTTCTCAGGAAATATTTCCAGTGCCCTCCCCCTTGCCTGGCGCTGGGCTACACAGGTCACTGCCTCCCTGTTCCCTCACAGTGCCCTTGCACCCCGGTGAGGGGCCCTGCTGAAGACTGAGGAGAAATCCCTGGGAGGCCAGCTCCCCAGCTCTGAGCCCAGGTCTTGGGAACCCAGCTGTGCGGCCGCTGGGCTCTGCCCCCTTTCCTCCTGTCCTAGGATCTACACGGTCATTAAGCAAACTTAGGGAGCTCTCATTGTGTGCCTGGCCTCTTTAGAAATTCAGCCGGACCAGAGAAAAAAGCGTCTAGTCCGCAAGGCAATCTTTCCTAAAAGTTAGAAAAAGTTGTGCGCCGGGGATGGAGGTGGAGGCTGGGGACCACAGAGACCGGACAAGGTTTGCCAGCCAACCGGGATCGTAGGTTCTGTGGTGGGGAAGGGAGCGGGCCTGAGGGGCCCTTCTGGCGCCAAAACCCTGCGCAGGTCCGGGCGCGCGGGAGGGCTTGCGGGACGCCCCGGCCGGCTGGCACCGAGCTCCGGAACGGGCCCCACCTCCGGGGCGAGAGTAACTACGTGCAACCCGAGCCGCGCGGCCCGGGCGGGGACGGGGGGGTGGCCCTACCTGGAGTCAGAGGCGATGGCGCTGGGGCCGGGGAGGCAATGGGGGGAGGGGGCTGGATGTGGCCGAGGGGTCCCCGCCGGGCGTGGGGCCCGGCGGGGGTGGGGGTGCGGCTTACCCGGTTGATCTCCGCCAGCCTCCTCTCCTGCCGGGCCTTGAGCAAGCCGAACGCCTTCCCTCCTGCCGGAGACAAAGAGGCGCCGGGGAGCGGGGGGGCCCGGCGGGCCACGCGCCCCCGCCGCGCCCCGGCCTCGCGCGCCGCGCATCCCGTAGCCCGCCCCGCGGGCACAGGTGGAGGCCGGGGACGCCGGACTCGGGACAGCAGAGCCTACCTTGGAACCTGTTGCTGAGAGCCACGGACATGGTGCGCGCCGAGCTCCCGCCGGCTCGGGGCTTCTCGGCCAGGGACGAGGGGGAGGGACGGGCGCCTGGTCCCAGTTTCGGCGACGTGTGGCGGCGGGACCCAGGGGTGGAGAAACCGCTCGGCGACCGGACACATCCCTCCCTCGATCCTGGCCCGCCTCCCCGTGCGTCCCTCCCCTCTCCTCTCCTCCCCTCTCCTCCTGTCCCCTCCCCTCCCCTCCCGCCGCCGGGACCGCGGGCATCAAAGCGCCTATTATGCGGGACGCGGAGCCCGCGCCGGGCCCCTCTGCTGGAGAACGCGCAAAATGCATAGCGCAGCCTGCTCTCAGCCCCTGCCTCTCCACCCTGGCCCGGGACGATCGAAGGCGGTTCCAGAGCCAAGGAGTGAGAGCTTGGCCCATGGAGAGCCTGTCCCCTTACTGTCGCCTTTGAGCGGTCGTGCCACTTTGACAGCAAGGGCACTTTGAATCAATTGGATAAATTCGTATTTTGTGAATAAAACCTGTTTCTTCAACGTTTGCTGTGCCCCAGGCGCTTCGCACTGTGCACATCATTCCATTCTCAAAACTATGAAGTAGGACTCACGTTCCCATTTTACAGAACAGTCCAGATGCTGAAGCCGGGCGTACAAGTCCAACAGGACAGGAAAGCAGCCAGTAACTCCAGGAGGAGTAGGGCTCAGGATGCGAGACCTGGGAGCTTGTAACCAGGGTGACCGTGACTCTAGTGTCCAAGCAAGTCTGAGAGGGCAAGGGGTCAGCCACCCAACTGGTCGCTAGGAACGACCCCACACACTGAGTGTGGGTCCAGGAAGTCCTTCCCTACAGACTTGTCAGGTGGTCCCTTGGGACTGGGGTGGGTCCCTTGAGATCCCCGGTCTAGCTAATCATCTTTTCTTCTGACCTCCCCAGGGAAGGAAGTGGCCAGGCTGTCCCTGGGAGGGACTGGGCAGAATGAAGTGGTCAGCACAGTTATTCCTAAGACAAGCTGGTGCTCCCGGGCACAGCCTGCGTCTGTGGCTCCTAAGTGACTGTCCCCTGCCCATTCACCCCTGGGGTTTGGATCTGTGATCTTGGGCAAGGCTCTTGACCTGAGCTTCAGCCTCCTAATCTGCAGACAGAGGGGAAGCAAGAGCTTCCTCCTAAGCAAGGGCTGCTGTAACTTTGATTGGCTTCTGGGGGGTTTACGAGGAGCGAGGAGCATAAAGCTGCAAGGGCAAGGGCTTAGGAGTGACAGCTCTGGCTCATGGGAGGTACACCAGGTGGGGGCCAAAGAAGAGGAGGACTCAGAACAGAGCCCTCATGATGCAGCTACTGGATCAGGCTTGGCCGGCCCTGTCCCTGGGCAGCCATCCTGTGGGGGGAGGGCCTCCCCACTTTCCACTGCTCAGCTGCTCGGCTGCATTGGTAGCCAGATGTTGAGCAGCTGTCCCATGCCACCCAGCTGTGAGCTGCTCTGCCTCTGGGGCCCAAGACTGGGTCTGCGTGGAGTAGGCCTGATCAAGCCACACGAGTCATGTGTCAGGCCTGAGACTCATCCCTGAGGAATGGAGAGGAAGCCTGTTCCCTTCATCGGGGATGTGGGAATGGGCCCGAGAAGAGAAAGGTTCAAGGCCAAGAACAGGCATGGGAACGTCTAGCAGCAGAGAAACTGTGGGTTGGGGCCGGGGGAACAGCTGATCCCACCCCACACGTTTTTGAAGCGCCCTCATCTCCTCAGCACCCCTTACTCCAGACCCCAATCACTACGCTCCCTGTGCATCAGCTTTTCCACCCCAACCCTAGAGATCTACCAGGTCACTCCCACTCAGCTTAATAAGCGTCCACCCTTGCCTTGATCTTAAGGCTCTTTGTGGAAGAGCACAGCCTTCCTCTGAACACCATCTCTGTCAGGTAACGGGGAGGCACAGGCCATTGCACATGACGTGGCCTTGGAGCCAGAGATCCTCTTTATCCTGAGCAGGGGTGGAGGGCCTGACCCAGCCAGGTCAGCCTCTCCTGTTGTTGTTAGGTGCTGTCGAGTGGGTGTCCGACTCATAGCGACCCCACATACAGCAGGCGAAACACTATTGTCAGTGTTTCTCTGCTGTTCATAGGGTTTTCAGTGGTGGATTGATTTTTGGGAGTGGGTTTCCGGGTCTGTCTCCCAAGCCTACAGCACCTGGTGTTCCCAGGCGGTCTCCCATCCATGGACTAACCAGGCCCAATGCTGTTTAGCTTCTGAGATCTGACAGGATCAGATGCCAGCCTCTCCTAGGAAGCTGGAATCAGCAGGCGGTCCAGATCATGTCTTACAAGCATTTGACCTAATGGCATGCAAACCCAGGGCTTCGAGGCAGTGGCCATGGGGGTGTCCACTTCCATCAAGTGCAAAAAATGCAAAGAAAACAGCTCTGCAAAGAAGAAAGACCCGAGC
This sequence comes from Pedetes capensis, assembly GCA_007922755.1. Classification (NCBI taxonomy): domain Eukaryota; kingdom Metazoa; phylum Chordata; class Mammalia; order Rodentia; family Pedetidae; genus Pedetes; species Pedetes capensis. Next base: position 149,890 of record VMDO01001729.1, read on the forward strand.
AAACAGGGAGAGGCAGAGAGAAGCAGATGCGGGGGGGGGGGGGGGGGGGGGGGGGGGGGGGGAATGGCAGGAGGAGGAGCGAAGCCAGCACTGCAGCAGCCTCAGGCTCTGGGCCCCAAAGCTGTCTTCCAAGGCCTGGCACCCTTTCTCACCCCAGGGTTCCGAGACACCCTCCCAATGAATTCATCTTTTCTGCTTCAACCAATTCAGGAAGGATTAGGGCCTTATGGTTATCCAGTGACCCTTGCTGGCCAGACCCCCACCCTGTGACCCTGGGTGACTGCCCACCCTGTTGTTTAGAACTTTCTCTTCTCCGTGTCCCCACCCTTCAGGGCCCAGCTGAAGTCCCTCCTCCTCCTCCTCATTCTCTTCCTCCTTCTCTTCCTCCTCCTCTTCCTCCTTCTCCTCTTCCTCCTTCTCTTCCTCCTCCTCCTCCCCCTCCGCCTCCTCCTCCTCCTCTCTGGCGTCCCTCCCCGCTCCTTGCTGTGTTGCTGGACACTGTTGTGAGTTCAGTTTCCTGCTCTGTGTCTCCACCCTAAACCAGATAGCAGCTGAGGGCCTCTATTCCCCACCCCTCAAACTCCTCTGCCTCCTAGACTTTGTCTGATAACTTCCCCAGATCCAAGAGGAGAGGGAATGCCTGGTGTCGGAACCGGGGCCACAGGACCCCAGCAAAGCCCCCAATGGTGGGCACTGGTCCCGCTGAGCTCAGCTGTCGACCTCTCCTTCCCCTGTGTGTGGAGGAGAGGGACGACCAAAGGTCCGCTCCAACTCCTCCCTGGGCCACCTCCGGCCACAGCCCTGGCTGCCCACCAGCAGCAGAGGATCAAAGACATAGCACCCGGCTCAGAAAAGACTCCTTTATTCCTGCATAGTCAGTGTGGGTCCACATTGCCGCCTGCTCCCCCTGGACCTCGGGAGGCACCGGGCCAGCAGAGGTGCCTGCCATCGCAGCGCAAAGCCCTGCTGTCTGCTGGAAGAGGGCCCGGGAAAGGGGAAGAGGAGTGCCAGAATGAGCTGCTGGGGAGCCTGGGGCAGAGGCCACTGTGTGCCTAGCCACAGGGCAATTCCTGGCAGAGGAGAGGAGACAGCAAAGGGGCTCCCCCACCCTGAGGCCTCCCTCGGGGCAGGTGGGGCTGCAGGGCCAGTTAGGAAAGTGCCAATGAAAGGCTGGGCTGGTCAGCAGGGACACAAAAGGGTGCTCCTGGGGCCTGAGGCCCCTTCACCCAGGCCCCCTCACATCCTCTCTGGGCAGAGCATAGGCAGAAGGGGCGGTGTGGGCAGGCAGGCTGCTCCTCAGTGAGTCGCTGCAGACCCAGACCCCAGGATGACAATGACAGCCCCGCCAGGAGTGACCCAGCAGCTCCTTCCATGGCCTCACAGGTTCCTAGGCTTAAGATGCCACTGCTGAGACCCCTCCTAGGACTTCGGGTTTCTCGGTTACCTGGTCCCTTGGCCGTTAGAGCTGCTGGGCCTGGGGGACCGGAGATAGTGGGAGGGGCCGAGGGCCAGGGGCACTTCTGGGCCTGGGGGCTCCAGGCCTCGGTGAAATCTCCGCAGAGGTCCCCCTTGGCTTGCCTGGGCCAGCCCTGCTTGGACCCCTGTTCTCTGGAGGGTGGAGATCTGCTACCGCGGCAAGGAACGTAACCCACAGGACCCACGGAGCACCCCAGGGACCCAGGCCACGCTGGCTCTCGGCAGCCGGGGGCGGGCAGTTGTGTGTTCACAGAGAGATCAGAACACACGCATGCGTCGCACATAGACGTGCGCTCACACACGTGTGCAGCGCTCAGGCTGATCCACATGCAGGGGGCTGTGCACACAGGGCCGCCTGGGGAGCCCAGAGTCCTCACCCCTCCGAGCCTGAGCAGGCACACCTGGGGGCCAGTAAACAGTAGGTGGGCGAGTGGGTGTGGGGCCTGCGGCCTTCACCGCCGGCCAGCGCAGTGCTTGGGCAGGCTGTGCAGAATGGCCTCCAGGTTCTGCCTGTCGGCGCGGACCTCAGCCAGGTCGCTCTCGAAGCCCCGGATCTGTAGCTTCTGCTGTTCAGACTCCTGCTCCAGCCGCCTCAGTTTCCGCTGCAGGGCCCCCCGCGAGCCCAGCTGCAATCTCAGGCCTTCTAATGCCCGCTGGGTCTCGTTCAGGGCCTGGGCAGGGGCTTGATGAGTGTCCAGAGACCCTACAGAGGGGCACAGATAGCCTCAGCAGGAGCTGGCTCCTCACAGGTCCCAAGAACCCTAGACTGGTCAGCTCAAGCCCCCAGGAGTCTGTCCACCACCTACTGGGAAACGGGAGGCCTGTGGGAGCCATGGGAAGGGTTAAGGGCCTGGGCCGCCCGTAGGGAACTGTCCTCTAGGTGGCGCTGGTCTGCTGCTCACCTCGTGGGTGGTGAGCAGCAACTATTACAACTATTGTCAAAAAAGGCCTTGATGAAGCCCGGCGCAGTGGCGCATGCCTGTAATCCCAGCAGCTCGGGAGGCGGAGGCAGGAGGATCACAAGTTTGAGACCAGAGGCAGTCCGCATAATTTAGCGAGATCCTGTCTCAAAAAGTTAAAAAATGGGCTGAGGGTGCAGCTCAGTGGTCCAGCACTTGCAGAGCATGCAAGCGAGAGGCCCTGCGTTCAACGCCCAGTGCCGCAAAAAAAAAAAAAAAAAAAAAAAAAGGCCTTGGTGAGTTGCCCCTGAGCCCTGGTTTCCTCATCTATGAAGTAGTGCTGTGGGAGAGGCTCTGGGCTCAAACATGCTGTGCTGCAGGAATCTGCCAGGAGCACCCTCGGTGCGTGGGGCACATGGTAGCAGGGGGTAGACAGCAAGGCTCTGGCTTCAGACAGGGCTGGGCAGGCAGACAGGGCAGAAGGGCTGCCGGTGGAGAAGGCAGGCAGTGGCTCTAGCCCCTGGCCTCTGCAGGAATCCGCTCCACTTCAAGGGGTTCAGGAGTTCCCTGAGCCTCACCAGGCATTAGGCAAAGGGGGAGGGGCCAGTGACTCACAACAGAGCTCTGTGGCAGTGGTGGCATGGCCTCCGTGGGCTGCTTCCTGCACCCGGCGCTTGTCACCAGGTGTGACATGCAACAGAAAGGTACAGTTCAGCAGGGTAGGACAGGGACAGAGATGGGGAAGGATGTCTAACCCCACCCGACCCCTCTGGGTCCCAGGACCCAAGGCCCCAAATCTCCCAGGCCAGGAAGGCCAGGTCAGAGGCAAGAGGCGGGGGTACTGCTATGTTTGGATATGAAGTGCCCCCCAAAAGGCTTATGGGTGAAGGCTTGGTCCCCAGCTGATGGATCCAATCACTGAGAAGTGATTAAATTATGAGGGCTCTGACCTAATCAATTGGTCAATCCACTTATGGATTCCTAACTTTTATTTTTATTGTTTTGTTTTGTTGAGACAAAGTCCCTCTATGTAGCCCAGGGAGTCTTCCAACTATTTAGCCCACAATGGCCTCCAACTCCTGATCCTCCTGCCTCAGCCTCCCGAATGCTGGGATTACAGGAATGTCCACCAAGGTACCACCATGTTCTGCTTTACTGCTCTGGCCATTGCTGTGTCACGCCAGTGCCTCTGGGTGGGTACCGTCCCCTTTACTCACCAGGCCTCCTCGCTAAGGGCCATCTGGAGTTTTCCCTCCTTCCTAAGAGCAGCTGTTTACAGACCTTTCACTCATATACGGGGGCGAGCCCTTCCAAAATGACCCACAGTTACTCCCATTGTACAGATGGGGCAACTAAGGCCCAGAGCAGTGCAGTGACAAGCCCAAGGCCTCACAACCGAGAGGGTGAGAGGCAGACTTGAATCCTGGTCTGTCTGATTCCAAACCGGCTCCTGCCCCTTGATGACACCCCTCCTTCTCTGACAGTCCTTCCCTTGACCCCTCCACCGCTGAGGGCCAAGCTGTGCCTCTGGACCCCAGAGGTGTCTTGCACAGGGTGAGCTTTCTGCCAGAGGGCCCCCGAGGCACAGAGTGCTTCAGCGTGAACTCACTGCTGGACACCCAGTATGCCGCGCATAGACGCCTGGGCTTTGGTGACAAAGCTCACGACTAAGCCAGCTGCGGTGGCACACGCCTGTAATCCCAGCGGCTCGGGAGGCAGAGGCAGGAGGATTGCAAGTTCGAGTCCAGAGGCAGTCTGAGTAACTTAGTGAGACCTTGTCTCAAAAAGTAAAAAAATGGGCTGAGGGCGCAGCTCAGTGGTCCAGCACTTGCAGAGCATGCAAGTGCAAGGACCTGAGTTCAAACCCCAGTACCACACACACACAAAAAAGACAGAACTGTTAATGTCAGTTCCAGTTCTGGAAAAAAAAAAAAAAAGCTCACAACTGGCTCAGGATGAAGATGGGCTACCACAGGATGAAGACAAGGCGGACAGTGTCCCGGGATTGTACCTCACAGGAAGATGCCCCCAGGGTCAGCCATGGGTCCCCTTACCCAGCCTGGCCAGCAGTTCCGACAAGGCCTCGATGTCCTTCTCCAGAGAGACACGTGACTCCTGGATCTGCCGCTCCACTGTGCTCAGCCCAGCGCTCACCTTGAGGGGAGGCACAGGCTAAGCGGGGGCACCCCAGCTGCACCCCAGGGAGGGAAACAGTGCGGGGCTGGGCACACCCACCTGCTCGGCTTCCTCCAGCTCCTGTCTGTGCACCCTCGTGGTCAGCGCCAGCCGGGAGGCCTGTCTGAGCGTGGCCTGCATCTGGCTGGCGAGCCGGCTGGCATGGCGGTGCCCCTGCTTCCCCTCCCTCAGCAAGGCCTTGGTGAGCTGCAGGAGGGGGTGGCACAGGGAGAAGAGGGGAGGGAGTGAGTCCTTTGCATTAAGGGCTCTTCGGGTAATGAGGCCCAGCAGTCCACGGCTTTATGCACATTCAACACACAGGGCCTTTTCTCCCAGAGGAGACATTCCAACTGTGTTACAGATGGGGAAACAGAGGCACAGGAGGAGGAGGAGCTGGAGAAAGTCTGAGGGGCAGGATAAGCAATCAAGCCCGAGCTGGGCACGGTGGCGCACACCTGTAATCCCAGTGGCTCGGGAGGCGGAGGCAGGAGGATCACAAATTCCAGACCAGAGGCAGTCTGCATAATTTAATGAGACCCTATCTCAAAAAGTAAAAAAAAATGGGCTGAGGTGCAGCTCAGTGGTCCAGCACTTGCAGAGCATGCAAGTGCGAGGCCCTGGGTTCAACCCCAGTACTGCAAAAAAAAAAAAAAAAAAAAAAAAAAAAGAAAGAAAGAAAAGAAAAAAGAAATCAAGCCTGGGGAATCCTATGTCAAACCCAGCACTTTGGAAATCCAGGCAACCATGAAGACAGTGTGCTGGGGGTTTGAGTGACAAAGTCAGAGATATAGCAGGGGACACACAGATGGGGTCAAATTTGGCCCCAATGAAAGAAAAACAGAGAGGTTTAGGTGATAAAGCCAAACAGGCCCAAGTGTGAGGCCTGGTTATATGGCTTAAGTCCTGAGCCTGGCTGGACCTCAGGGCCCTAACCATAGTTCATAGGGCCAACAAAGACACCTTATTCATGAAGAAGCAGCACAGTCACCCACACGAAGCTCCTGTGCTAAGAACTGAGGACCCTTGGCTGGGCTCGGTGGCGCACGCCTGTAATCTCAGCAGCTCGGGAGGCAGAGGCACGAGGATCACAAGTTTGAGACCAGAGGCAGTCTGCGTAACTTAGCGAGACCCTGTCTCAAAAAGTAAAAAAATGGGCTGAGGGTGCAGCTCAGTGTTCTAGTACTCGCAGAGCATGGAAGTGCGAGGCCCTGGGTTCAACCCCCAGTACCACAAAAAAAAAAAAAAAAAAAAAAAGAAAAAGAAAGAAAAGAAAAAACAAAGAACTGAGGACCCACCAGTGGATAGGAAGTGTGCAATACCCAGCACTGGACGCCGGGAAGGGGCAGATCTGCTGGGCAGTGTCTAACCTACGGAAGGGCAGCTCTGTCTCCCTGTCCTTCCACAGGCCCAGAAGGCAGGGATGCTGTTGCCCTCCCAGTTGTGGCCCTGACACTGACCTTGGCATTGCCCTTAGCTGACAGCTCTGCTTCTCTGCTCTTCTTCTTGGCGCTGGAGGAGACAGCTGCCGCCCTGCCCAGCATCCTCTCTGCCTGCGCCGTCTTCTTCCTCGCGTCTGCCAGGATCCTGTTCCTCACGACGCCCGCTTTTCTCTGCAGCGCTGCCTGGTCCTCGGGCTGAGGAAACTGCAGCTTCATTCCTGCAAACCCGGCCCAGGCCGTGTCAGGACAGAGCTCCCACCCAGAGAGCCTCCCAGGTGCTCGGTGCAGATGCTGGACAGCTCCAGACCCTGGGACAGTGGGAGTGGAGGCTTGAGATGCATGAGATCTGTGTGGTACCTTCACAGGCTGACCCAGGAGCAAACAAAAATAAGTGAGCCGTGCGGTATGCGACGCTATGGTATCTATTAAACTCATGGAATCACGGGGGGTCAGCGCCTCCAGCCGCGGGGCAGTGGGGACCCACAGCACAGTTTGTGACACAATCCATTCAGCTCTGCGCTTTTAGGTGCCACCTATGTCTGACAAGGCTTTGAGGTGTTGTATTGTTGTTGTTGTTAGGTGCTGTCCAGTCGGTATCCGACTCATAGCGACCCTCATAGGGTTTTCAATGGCTGACTGTTTCGGGATTGCCTTGGGAGTGGATTGCCAGGCCCTTCTCCCATTTTTGTGGTGCTGGGAATTGAACTCAGGATCTCAGAGACTGCAGCAAAGCGCTCTACCAACAGAGCTAAATCCCAGCCCCAGGCATCATATAGCAACAGATAAATCAACACTCTGACCGCTATAGTGGAAAACCAAGGGCCGTACGGGGCTGAAGGGGGCGAGGAAGAAAAGAGGAGTGAGATGTACCAGAAAATCAAGATGACATTGCAGGATCCAAAGGCTCTATTTACTCCTGAGCTCCCAAGCAACCAAGGCAAAAAGGGAAATGTTCCAATTCTGGTAGATTTTCTCTAATAAGAACCAGTTTCCTCTTTGCAAAGAAAGACCTTTCCATCCTTTTCTTTTCCTTTCCCATCCTTTCTGATGAAATTCCAAGGGAAGCTTCTCATAAGGCGTACTGGTGAGAGGAGACCAAAGTCAATTTTTAAAAAGAATCAAGCCTTCTCGTACTTGCGGTCATAATAGGATATAATTGTTCTACCCAGAAATTAGATCTACTTTTCTTCTTGTACACAAAATTGGTGTTTCTTACAGAGCAATCTGTGGATCCCTAGTTCTACAGATTGTCTGTACACATTAGGGAGAAACATCACTTGAGTTTAAACAAAGACGTCTCAGGGCTTTGAGCTAAAGCGTGCTCCGTATGGCCTCCAGAGGGCGCTACAGCTCAGGAAGCGTGAGATGGTCTAAATAGATTTGAAAACACACCTTCCTTGGCGGAACCTAGGAGGCCCTGGGCTGCCCCCTGGGGCACCCAGCACCACCACTGCCCACGTTTCCTCTTCATCCTCACCACCATCTGAGCCCAGGCCAGCGGGGTGGGAGAGGTGTTTCCAAAGTAGGACAGGAATGGGGACAGGGCTGGAGGTTTGTCTTCATGTCGATTATGGAGCAGGAGCAGGGAAGCAAATTTCCACCCAGTACATGCAAGGACTTCTCAGAGCCTCCCGTGGGGAGAAGGGGGCCCCCGGGGAGGAGGCAACCTGGGGGCAGGTGAGCCCGCCCTTCCCTGGGACTTGGCAGACGACTTTAAGACTCTTCACAATTTCATGTTCTAAAACCCTAACAGTCTGCAGCTGGGCCACCCTGGCATCCGATCCGTCAGATCTTGGAAGCTAAGCAGGGTTGGGCCTGGTTAGTACTTGGATGGGAGATCTCCTGGGAACACCAGGTCCTGTAGGCTTGGTAGAAGGACCCGGCAACCCACTCCCAAAAATCAATCTGCCATTGAAAGCTCTATCAATAGCAGAGAAGCACTCACGGTAGTGCTAGGCATGGCACTGTGTCGGGTAGTTTTTTGTTTTGTTGTACACAGGGTTGCTATGAGTCGGATCTGACTTGATGGCACCTAACAACAACCAGCAACAAAATCCTAACAGCTCATCATCACACATCATTCAATTTACATCATCCTAAGGGGGACTCTGAAGGCTGGGATTCGGCTCAGTTGGTAGAGCACTGCTCTGTAGTCTCTGAGGTCCCGAGTTTGATTCCCAGCACTGAAAAATGGGAGAAGGACGTGGCAATCCACTCCTGAAGCAATCCTGAAACATTCAGCCATTGAAAACCCTATAAGGGTCACTATGAGTTGGACACGACTTGATGGCACCTAACAACAACAACAAGGGGAACTCTAGACACACGTGCATGGCCACAACCTTTCTTGAGAGGCCTGGTGGAGCTGGAGAATGGGAGGCCCTGGGCAGCCCACCCTCCGTACAGACAGTCAGGTCCATGGCTGGAGCCATATCTCCAGCAGGCAGTGGGCAGGGCTGACGCAAGAGCACGGCCACCAGAGGACTGGCTCCTGACCTCAGCCCTCAGAGCCCCTGGGGCTCAGGGTGTGATCCTGCCCTGTGTAGCCCATTGGACAGGGAGCCACCAGTAAAGGCAGAGGGGACATCTCTCTGGGGCAAAGGCAGGAATGCATAAGCCTGCTACACAGCAGGCCCCAGGGAGGAATAAGCAAGTCCCTTTCCCAGCCTATCTTTCTTTCTTTCTTTCTTTCTTTCTTTTTTTTTTGTGTGTGTGTGTGTGTGTGTGTGTGTGTGTGTGTGTGTGTGTGTGTGTGGTACTGGGGGTTGAACCCAGGGCCTCGTGCTTGCATGCTGTACAAATGCTGGACCACTGAGCTGTACCACCAGCCCTTTTTTTTTTTTTACTTTTTGAGACAGGGTCTCGTTAAGTTACGCAGAGTGTCTCTGGTCTCGAATTTGCGATCCTCCTGTCTCTACCTCCCGAGCTGCTAGGATTACAGGCGTGCGCCACCATGCCCAGCTTTCCCAGCCTACCTCTCTGTAGAATGGGGGCACTTAGCTTCATTTTCCTAAAGCTCAAAATACACCTGGCTCAGCATCAACCCATACCCCCATCTAAAGAAAGACTCTACCCCTACCCCTGGGGCCCACTGACTCCTGGACCAAGGTAGTCATATTGCACCAGGTAATGGACTCCCTGGCCAGAGTGGACTTGACCAGGGGTGGGCGGACAACCAATGGCATCAGCAACACATACAGTCTTCCTCTTTCTTTCTTTCTTTTTTCTTTTTTTTTTTTTTTTTTGTGGTACTGGGGGGTTGAACCCAGGGTCTTGAGCCTGCATGCTTTGCAAGTGCTGGGCCACTGAGCTGCACCCTCAACCCATTTTTTTAACTTTTTTGAGACAGGGTCTCACTGAGTTACGCAGACTATCTCTGGTCTTGAACCTGCGATCCTCCTGCCTCTGCCTCCTGAGCTGCTGGGATTATAGGCGTGCGCCACCGCGCCCGGCACCTGGTTTTGTTTTTTCAACTTATTTTTTTGTGGTGCTAGGAATGGAATCCAGGAACTTGCACACGATAGACAGACGCTCCACCGCTGAGCTGCAGCCCCAGCCCTGCAGTGGCATCGGATTCTCCTGCCACCTGCGCCTGAGAGGCTCTCCACATGGCCTGATGACTCTGGGGATTGCGTGAGGTGGCCACATGGGCCAGGACCCAGAGTGGTTTGAGAGCTGTGGGGGGTGGGACAGCCACGCAGCCACCGGAAAGGTCCTGGGAGGCAGAGGGAATGCTCCACACGCCAGGACATCTGCCCTTGGCAACTAGGCCTGCCCTGGGCTTGGTGAGTTGGTTGGATACCAGGACATGGTGCTCAGCAGGGCACACCTACCTTCCAGGTCAGCCAGCAGGGTCTTGGCTCCCATGACGGTCACTGTGGCAGCCTGGACTGAGGAGGAGGCCTGGTTCAAGGCGGCTGTGGCCTCCTGGTACAGCTGGAAGGAGGAGAAGAGGGGCTGGGGGGCCACCTGGAAGCAGCTCAGGTGAGCACCAAACCCGCACAAATGAAGCCCAGAGCATCACTGCAACTCTAATGCTGAATCACACTGGTTACCAGGAGCCCCTGAGCCACCTCATGGGAAACCCCGACTCTCTCTCAAGAAGACACTTGACTTGCAGGAGCTCAGAGGAAAACCAAGCCCAAGAACTAAAGGGAAGAGAGACAACCACATGCTTCTCTCAGAACGCTGCTAAGTCTCAGCCAGTGGCTGTGAAATGGCCAACCTGATCATTAAACAGCTCTTCCTCTCAGACCTCTTCCCCACTGCTGCTCCTGTGAGTAGTTGTTGTTAGGTATCACTGAGCCATGTCCAACTCATAGTGACCCGATGTACAACAGAAGGAAACACTCCCCATCAGTGTGCCATGCCTGGCACTATGTCAGTGCTTCTTTGCTCTTCATAGGGTTTTCAGTGGCTGATTGTTTTGGGAGTGGACTGCCAGGTCCTTCTCCCATTTTTGCGGTGCTAGGGATCGAAACCAGGGTCTTAGAGAGCACAGTGCAGCACCCTACTAACTGAGCTAAACCTCAGACCACGTGACTAGATACTTAAAGAACTCCTGTTTGAGAGCCAGGCATGGTGGCGCAGGCCTGTAATCCCAGCAGCTCGGCAGGCGGAGGCAGGAGGATCACAAGTTTGAGACCAGAGGCAGTCTGCATAACTTAGCGAGACCCTGTCTCAGAAAAAAGTAAAAAAAAAAAAAAAAGGGCTGGGGGCACAGCTCGGTGGTCCAGCGCTTGCAGAGCATGCAGGCGTGAGGCCCTGGGTTCAATCCCTAGTACAGAAAAAAAAAAAAAAAAGAACTCCTGTTTGGCAGGTGCGTGGGTAAAGAAAGAGTGGTTCATCTATGCAACAGAACAGCACCCAATCTTAAAGAGGAACAGAATCGCAATCCCTACAATTAGGTACCCCCTGAGGACCTGCAGGGAGTAAAAGACGTCTGGCACTAAGGCTGTTTGGGGGAGACAACAGTTAGAAGAGGCGAGACCTCAGAGACAGCAGAGTGCAGGCTGCCATGGGCTGAGGGGAAGCGGAAATGGGGAGTGCCTGCCTAACCGGCGTGGGGGTCTGTTGGGAGGGATGAAAATGCTCCAGAACGTCATGGAGGGAGGGGCTGCTCAGCATGGCAAAGGTGCTAAACGCCATGAACCTGTGCGCTTTAAAGCGGTAGCTGCACATTTCACTGCAAATAAATAACTAATAAATACAATGGGCTAGAAGAGCCACAAACCTGCCTCCCGTTTTACTCTGAGGCTGAGTGGGGTGGGGAGAGGGAGGGCGGTGGGGTGCTGCAGAGGGCGGGGCATCTGCTCACGCCCTGGCCCTGACTAGACTGTGGCTCTCAGGGGACCCTGGGGAGTCACCCCCGTCCCTGATCCCCTCACCAGGGGCAGCGGCAGTGGACAAGATCAGAGGGTGCGTCCCTAACACTGCTCCTCAGGGGTGCACCAGGCCCTGGGCCTGCTCCTCCGCCATAGTCTCCCTCCTCCCAGAGAAGCCACTTCTCCAGGTAGGCTCCGGGGACTGCCCTGGGGCCTTCGGGGATCCGGGTCAGGTCTACAGCGAGATCCTCTGTGACATCCTGTTGCCTTCCTGAGCTTGCCTCTTGCATTGTTTGAGTAAAACACCAGCCTACAAGAAGCCCTCAGGAGTTCTGTGTGCTCTCTGCAAACTTTTTGGAAGACTATAATTATTCCCCAATGAAAAGTTTCAATGATTATTATTATTATTATTGCGGTACTGGGGGTTGAACCCAGGGCCTCGCGCTTGCATGCTCTGCAAGTGCTGGACCACTGAGCTGCATCCTCAGCCCATTTTCTTACTTTTTGAGATAAGGTCTCGCTAAATTATGCAGGCTGCCTCTGGTCTCGAACTTGAGATCCTCCTGCCTCCGCCTCCCAAGTCGCTGGGATTACAGGCGTGCGCCACCGCGCCCGGCTTAAGTTTTAACAATTATTTAATGGGATCCTCTCTATTTTAATTGGTCGGCCACCACTGGTTTAAATCCCCTTGCCACTGTCCTCAACCCCTGGTCACCTGTGACCTCTCTCCCAGACCGAACTCCAGGCTACAAGGTGTAGCACTGCCCCCCAGGGCTGTCCAGAGTGGGTGTCACGAAAGATTGGGTGACAAGTGAGCTACTGGTAGAGGAGAGGATGAGCGAGACCTATCCAGATGTGGCTGACCCTCTGGGAAAGTGGGGCGGTGGTCTGGGGGATGCCCTGTGCACCCCCTGTCTGTCTGTCTGTCCACCTGGGCCCTCTCACACCTTTATTCTCAGGGATCAGGACCCTCCTGTGGCTTGGCTGCCTCTGAGCTTCTCTGGAGTTTTGGGGGAGGCACCAGAAATAGAAGAACTCCTTCCGCCCCGCCTCCACGCAGCCTCTGACCCCTGACCCCTTCAGGGCAGCCCCGGCCTCTTCCAAGTGCCCGCTACCAAGGATGAGCACTGACCTGTGTGAGGGGCTCGGTCTTCTGCAGCACGGCACGGGCAGAGGCCTGCAGGGCTCTGGTGGCCTCAGTGGCCGTCCGCTCTTTCCATGCAACCTCCCTCTCCAGGGCCCGTGCCTTCAAGCCCAGGTCCCCGGCCAGGGACTTGTGAGGCTGTGGGAAGATGCTGAACTCAGGCAGGGCTGGGACCAGGTCTTCCCCTTGGGGAAAGGCAGCTGCCAGACTCAGAGCCCCAGCCTCGTGCCCCTGACAGACCCAGCGGGCCTTGCTACCACCCCAGGCACCTTGGATGCCCCGGGGCAGGGCCGTTTGTGGACCCAGGAAGCAGAGGGACCACAGCAGAGGAGCTGGGCTGGGGGATCTGTCACCAGAGGCTCGGACCCCAGCCCCACTCACTTCCAGTTGTGCCGCCTTGGGCAACTTCTGCTAGTTTGCTGGACCAAGGTCCTCTTTGTCCACTGGGCCGCCCTCCCCAGGCCTGCAAGCCTTCATCTGAGACCCTGGCCAATGGATTTCAGAATGCAGCATCTTCCAGACGTTATGAAAGCAGAACTGTGCAGGAGCCACACATGGTCCTCTGCCTCGGGGGCACTGGCCAGGTCACCCATATTCTGGCGGTACTGGGGTTGAAGCCAGGGCCTCGCGCTTGCATGCTCTGCAAGTGCTGGACCACTGAGCTGCACCCCTAGCCCATTTTTTTTACTTTTTGAGACAGGGTCTCGCTAAGTTGCACAGACTGCCTCTGGTCTCAAACTTGTGATCCTCCTGCCTCCCAAGCTGCTAGGATTACAGGCGTGCGCCACCACGCCCAACTTCAGGTCACCCATATTAATGCTGGTGTGTCCCTCTTCCCAAATGGGGGCAAGGTGAAGCTGTGGAAGCATCAGCCTGGGCAGGGAGTCTGGTCTGATTGTGTCCCAAATACATTTGAATAAGCTTATTGCGTTTTTCCTTTTTTTGGTGTGGGGTCGGGGGGAGTGGAACCTGGGGCCTTGTGCATGCTAAGCACACGCTCTGCCAGTGAGCTGCACCCCCAAGCTTTGCTTTATTAAAGCTGAGTTTCTGAGTTTGGGGATTTCAGGATTACCAAATGCACGGGCTGGGCTGAATATATTCAGAGGTGACGAGTGTCTGTGGAGGGGCTCAGAGGGGTCCGGCGAATCCTCTGCAGCCCCCTCCTGAAAATAACCCAATGGGGTACATCCATGTGACAGAAGAGGTAACTGAGGCTCAGTAAGGAAAAGTCCTTGGCCAAGGTCACAGAGCTGGACTGGGTAGAGCTGAGATTTCATCCCTGTCTGGCTGGCTTCTGGCTAATGTCATCAAAATAGAAAGAAAAGAGGCTCCAGCCTCTATGCTATAATCAGAGCCCAAGACTGGCTGGGCTCTGACTCTGCCCAGCCCCGTAGGTAGATGACCTTGCTTTAGTCCACTGCTCTTTACGCATGCCCCCTGCCTCAGGCAGGGCCCCGCTGGCCTCTCCAGCTGCTAGACCCCCCACTCCCACCCCACGCAGAGCTCCGAGGCTGCGCAGCTGACCGGTGCTCCGGAGGCAGCCAGTGAGGCCAGGCTTGGGGTCGCGTCACTGACAATTTGTTGCACGGTGACCAGCACCCTCTCAGCTTCAGGCAGCGCCTGTGCTACCGCTGTGCCCAGGGCCTTCTGGGAGGCCTGGACCTCCTGGTACCTGGGAGGAAACAGGGCAGGGTGGCTGAGGGAGCAGGGCTGGGGGCCGGCCCTCCCCATCACCGTCCAGGCGCCTGGCTGAAGCCCCGGGTTTGCAAAGGCCTCTCCAACCTCCTGGGCCATCACCATGTGGGGGTGGGCACCTGGTAGCTGCTGTGTAAAGTAGCCCCTGATGGGCAGTGAGGGACCTCCTTCTTCTTTCTGCTATTCTGAAAGGGCCATTGCTTGGTTCCCACCCAAAAAACACGTGCTGCAAACATCTCCTTCCTCTGGGTGAATTGGGAAGAAGCAGCCTAGTGCCCAGGCGTTGGCCTTGGCTTGGTCAGGCCCTGGCAGGCAGCCTTGGGCATGGCACTGTCCACTGCCTAACGGACAGCCCTGGGCCGTGTGCTCTCTATGGGCTGTTGGCCCTGATGGCCGATGGTTCTGCCATCTGCACAACAGAATGCATCCCTCTCCTGATTGGCTGTCCACATCCACCCCTGCCCAGTCCTACCCCAGCCATGTGACCTCACTCCAGCCATGTCGACCGGCTCAGAGCTGGACACCTACCCTCAGGTGAGCCAATCAGATTCTTCCATCTAGGAACGACAACCTGGGGCTCAGGCAAGATGCTCTGGGTTCCCTGGACCCTGCCTCTACCACTGAGCTGCACCCCCAGTTCTTTTTTTTTTTTTTTGCGGTACTAGAGGTTGAACCTAGGGCCTTGCACTTGCATGTTTTGCAAGTTCTGGACAAATGAGCTGCACCCTCAGCCCTTTTTTTTTTTTTTTTTTTTTTTTTTTACTTTTTGAGACAGGGTCTTGCTAAGTTACGCAGACTGCCTCTGGTCTCGAACTTGCGATCCTCCTGCCTCCACCTCCAGAGCTGCTGGGATTACAGGCATGCGCCACTGTGCTCGGCCTTTTTTTTTTTTTTTTTTTTTGTGGAACTGGGGGTTGAACCCAGGGCCTCACGCTTCCATGCTCTGCTAGTGCTAGAACACTGAGCTGCACCCTCAGCCCATTTTTTTTTTTTTTTCACTTTTTGAGATAGGGTCTCTCTAAGTAGTCTCGAACCTGCGATCCTCCTATCTCCACCTCCTGAGCTGCTGGGATTACAGGCGTGCACCACCGTGCCTGGTGCCCCTTTTTTGTTTTTTGAGACAGGGTCTCTCTAGGCCTCTGGCCTTGACCTTGACGTCCCCCTGTTTCTGTCCCTCAGTCACAAGGATTACAGGTGTGAGTCACGGTGCTGCGTCTCATGGACCCTTGAACTGGAAGTCACAGGGGCCCACCCAGGGCAGAGAAGCCCAGCCGCCTGTCTGCAGAGGTGAAGAGGGGAGCTGGCGCTGAGAGGAGCTGAGAGGAAGAGAGAGGAAGGGAGCGGCAGCCCGGACTGGCGGGAGGCCTTGGCGCTGCAGGGGAGCGGCTCTGCCATCCGGATCTTTTCCCTTCTCTCATAGGCCTTGCTCTGAGCATGGGGTGAACCCTAGACACCCACACCCACCACGAAGGTTGCTGGGACTCAGGGGAAGTGACTTTGGGAAGCAGCTGGGCCCCATGGCTCCAACCTGCCCTGGGCGATCTCACCTGTCCTCCAGCTCCTGCTGGGTCTCCAGGGCCACCCTCCTGTCCGCCAGACTGCGGAGGAGCGTGTAGCTGGTGTTGGAGGCGAGCAGGGCGCGCCGCACAGTGGCTTCGATCTTGGCGGCCGTGTCCCTGTGACTGGGCGAACCACCACCGACTGTCACCAAGGGCCCACAGAGAGGGCCTGGAGCCCAACCCATGCGCTGTGCCAAGCGTCACCTGCAGGGCGTCCCCGCCCCCCGCCCCACCACATATCAGCTGCACCTGTTGTCCTCAAAAGAGGACTAAGGCCTTTCACCACACAAGAACGCATCACGGCCACCCTCATGGAAGGGAGTGGCCAAGACAGCCTGGGGTGGACTCCTGGTTTCCTCATTTCTAAGTTGTGTGTCCTTAAGCAAATCACCTAACATCTCGGAATCTGTTTTATTATCTGTAAAATGAATGTAAGGACCCTAGAGCTAAAGGGAGAAACTGTTAAAGAGCCTACATTTTTAGAATCATAAGCTGTCTCTTCAATGTGGTAGATAAAACCCCCCCAAATATCTACAAATGGATGAGGGGGTCAGCAAAATGTGATATGTCTATACCCCGGAATATTATGCAGTCATGGAAAGGAATAGAGTATTGATCCGTGCTACAATGTGGATGAGCTCTGAAAACGTGATGCTAAGTGAAAGAAGTAAAAGCAAAAGTCTATATATTACACCATCTTATCTGTACCAAGTGCCTGCAGCCGTAGCCCTGTGGCATCCGATCCTGTCAGATCTCCGAAGCTAAGCAGGGTTGGACCTGGTTAGTACCTGGATGGGAGACCACCTGGGAACACCAGGTGCTGCAGGCGTGGGAGACGGACCCTACCACCCACTCCCCAAAATCAATCCACCATTGGAAACCTTATGAACAGCAGAGAAGCACTGACAATAGTGTTTCACTTGTACGTAGGGTTTCTATGAGCTGGACACCGACTTGACGGCACCTAACAACAACATCTGTATAGAATGCCCATACTAGGCAAATCTACAGAGACAGAAAGAAGATTAGTGATTGCCAGGGGCTGGAGAGGCTGAAGAGAAATGAGGGGTCATGAAAAACGGGTAAAGAGTTTGTCCTGGGAGGGGACAAAATTGTTTTAAAATTATTGTGATGGTTGTCCACCTCTGAGAATATACTGAGACCACAGAATAATATAACATATGAATTATATCCCAATAAAACCATTATTTCTTAAAAAGTTATCAGAGCTGGACATGGTGGCGCACGCCTGTAATCCCAGCAGCTCAGGAAGTGGAGGCGGGAGGATAGCAAGTTCGAGACCAGAGGCAGCCTGTGTAACTTAGCGAGACCCTGTCCCAGAAAGTAAAAAAAAAATGGGCTGAGGGTGCAGCTCAGTGGTCCAGCACTCGCAAAGCATGCAGGAGTGAGGCCCTGGGTTCAACCCCCAGTACTGCAAAAAAAAAAAAAAAAAAAAAAAAAGACAACAACAAAAAGCTATCAGATACTCAGAGCAAGCTTCGCCCCAACACCTCTGCACAATGAGCCCCTGGCATGCCTATCCTTCCCACGCTGTTGACATCCGCTCCCCTCCCGGAAGCCTTTGGACTCATCTGATCTCAACTCCTGTGGGCCGTCCTCGACCCTAGAGCCCTCTGGAGAAGGGTGGGGGTCCCTGTCCCCAGTAGGAGCTTGACCCCTGCACGCCCCAGGGCCTCAAGGCTCACCTTCTGGCAAGGGTGCGGGCCTCCGTGGCCAGATGGCTCCAGTTGGTGGGCTGGCCAGGTCCTTCCTGCAGAATCACCTTTAGAAGACAGAGGAGGAAACTGAGGCTCATCCTGGAAGGGAAAGGGCCACAACTGGCTAAATGACTGGGCAGACCCAGATGGCATCAGTAATTTTTTTTTTCTTTTTTGCGGTACTGGGGGTCGAACCCAGGGCCTCACGCTTGCATGCTCTGCAAGTGCTGGACCACTGAGCTACACCCTCAGCCCATTTTTTTACTTTTTGAGACAGGGTCTCGCTAAATTACGCAGACTGCCTCTGGTCTCGAACTTGCGATCCTCTTGCCTAGGCCTCCCAAGCCGCTGGGATTACAGGGGTGCGCCACTGCGCCCAGCTGGTATCAGTAATTTTATAAACGCACAAAGCTAGCCACCCAATCCGCATCAATAAGCTGAGCTCTGGAACACGGAAGTATCAGAGCTCTAGAACGTGGAAGTATCAGAACTCCAGAACACGGAAGTATCAGAGCTCTAGAACACAGAAGCATCAGTAACGATGCTGCCTGGCATTCAGCGCACGCTCCCCGTCTACTCGGAAGGTGCTCTGTTCTTTGCAAACCTTACCTCCCTTGCACATCGGAGGCGGCAACACGTGACCCAGTTTGCAGATGACCCTGAGCCTTCCATAAAGAGGGAGGTGTGCCAAGTTCACTAGGTGGAGGGCAAGGCTGGGGTAGAGCCCATGCCCGGGCTCAGTGGGGTGTGCCCCTGGGTACCAGAGATGTGAGCGCCGCGGTTGCGTGCAGGATCTCTTCCCCGGAGGACTGCAGGGTCGCCCCCAGGTCGGCCAGCTGGGTGCAGGTCTTCTGGGCTCCGGCCCGGGCACAGTGGGCGCTCCTGCTCAGCATCTGCAGCTGCTGCTGGGTGGCCTTCACTGCACCCTCGAGCCCCGTCAGCTGCTGTAGGAAGGCTTCCGGGGCCCCTGCAGGAAGCCCACAGCCCAGATGTCATGGAGCATTGAGTCCTCACTCAGGCCCCCGCCCCTGGGCTCCCAGGGCATGGCTGAACCCCATCAGTAGCTGAAGCCTCAACAGTGAGGTTGAAGGAGAGGCCTTCCCATTTCGCAGATGCACAGCCTGAGGCCCGGACAAGGCACATCACCCCGGGCCCACATGAGCAAGAGCGCCACACATGGCGGATGGGAAGGGACCCAGGCCTTCTTGAGCCACAGTGAGCAATACTAGAATCTGGGACAGCAGTGACCCCAGGCCACTCAAGTCCACGAGGCTCACGGGTGGGTATTTTAAAACGTGCCATCTGATTGCTCTTTCTTTAATAGTCCTGTTATCAGGGGCTCAGCTCACCTATGTCTGGCTGCTAAAGGAAGACAGGTGCTCAGCAACATAAACTTTCACAAAATAATTCATTCACTCCCAGTGCTTTCTAAATTCCTATGTCCCAGGGCCACATTCTACGTGGCTTTAGTGACAAGTCTTGCTTCTTCTTACTCTCTCTTTTTCTCTCCCTCTCTCACTCTCTCTCCTTCCAGGACTAGGGCTTGAAGCCGGGACCTTGCACATGCCAGGATGGTAGTGCTCTACCACTGACCCACAGTCTTATCCGCCCCCCCCCCTTTTTTTTTGTGGTACTGGGGGTTGAACCCAGGGCCTCGCGCTTGCATGCTCTGCAAGTGCTGGACCACGGAGCTGCACCCTCAGCCCATTTTTTTACTATTTGAGACAGGGTCTTGCTAAATTATGCAGACTGCCTCCGGTCTCGAACTTGAGATCCTCCTGCCTCTGCCTCCCAAGCCTCTGGGATTACAGGCGTTCACCACCACGCCTGGCTCTCCCCTTTTTTGTTTTGAGGAAGGGTCTTGCTAAGTAGTAGAGGCTGCCTCTGGCCTCAACCCTGTGATCCTCCTGCCTCAGCCTCTGCAGTTGCTGGGATTATGGGCATGTGCCATGGTGCCTGGCTCCCATTTATCTTCTTTGTGCCAAGCACCTTGAGGGGGATATGGCAGTGTACAAAAGTACCAAGAATCAAGACCCAGGGGACCCCAGCACCCATTCAGTGCCTTGCCGTTTAACTTGCAGTGAGTGGTTAAATGAAAGAACCTGGCTTGGTCTGCACTGAGCTTATAGTCTGGGCATGGGAGGGGGCGTGGGGACAGAGGCCAATGGGAATAGAGTCATAATGGGATAGGGACATTCAAGGGGACACCTATAGGGGGACAGGACTCTATCCTGAGAGCCCTCAGGGCATCCAAGGAGCCCTGGCTGAGGTCTGCACTGGGTGTGACCAGCCAGCCCCCTCGCCACCCGAGCTGCTGTCTCGTGTACCCTGCAGCAGCAGCGGGCCCTGGTAGACATCCCCCCGTGGCGCCTCTCCCTGCAGAATGTCCAGCGGCTCCCAGGGACTGCCACAGTCGGACGCCTGCAGCCACCCCTCCATCAGCATCAGCCTGGTCTTCAGCTTGGCCACCTGCAGGGGCACAGCAGGAAAGGTGTGTGAGGCCGGGGGACGGGGACGGAGTCCTGCCTGGGCGCCTCCCCCTGCCTTCTTCCTGGCCTGCCCTCGGCATGGGCTCCTTCTCCAAACCCCACCCTGGGGTCTCCAACCTGGAGATCCCCCTGCCCACGCCATTGCAGCTTTCCCTTCCCCTCACACAGCAGGGCCTGCACCCCTCAGCCAGCCACACCCTCGCCCTAGTGTGGGATGGAGGTGGGGGGTGGGGAGGAGCCCCACATGGATCGCTCTGTCCTGCTCCATGTATCCCCAGCACCAGGCACACAGCAGGTGTCATGGGCACCTTCACCCGCCTGTGCCAAACAGTACCCCGAGCCTCGGCCTTTAACCCGGTGCACAGTGACCGTGTTTATGCAGCAAGTCTACGGCATGATGGCCTGCCACTGCTCCATTCACCTCGGTGCCGCCCCTAGCAGAGGGCCACGCTCTTCCTCAGTCCCAAAGTCCAGAACGCTGCGGAGCTTCCCACCCTTTGCTGGACAGCGAGATCTGACCTGAGCCCCTTGGGAAGCAAACTGTCCTCGGAAAGGCTCCCCTGTGTGGCATAAAAGCCATGCTGTCCTGCAGAAACGCCAGTGGGTTCGCTCACGGGGCTGGGCTACTGGCCCTGCGGGCCGGCAGCTGGTACCCAACCCACACCGCCCTCTCTCTCTGCCGCACTCACACCCCGAAAGCCCCATCGGGGTCCAGGAAGGGGCTGCAGGCCAGGATTTCTCCATTTAGGAGTAGGAGAGGGACATTGAGGTTCACCAAGGCTGCCATGGCCTGGGCACCGGCTAACAAACGGGGCTGGGGGAGGGGACCCCCGATGGCGAGCCCGCGCTTTGACCTCCTCACTCCAGCACCAGCCGCCTCCCTGCTGGGAATTCTATTTGCAGGGTGACACCATCGCCTCCCCGTGAAGGGTCGTCTGTCCCCTCGTCCCCACTGACCTGAGAACGGTTGAGACCTTAACTCAGGGACACCAGGAAGGGCATGGGACAAGAGCCACCTCTGTCCCATCCACGCAGACCAGGGAGGGGTTGGGGGAGGGGTGAGTAGATTGGAATGGCAGAGGAGCAGGGCGGGCCGGGGAGGAAGGTGGCTGGGGTGTGGGGGAGCAGGCAGTGCCCTCACGGGGGTCGAGGCCCGGGCTCACCTCCTCCTGCACTAGCGCGTAGCAGGCCGGGCACTGCCGGCAGTGTGCACCGCCCGCCTCGAGGAAGAAATTGTCCTGGCAGCGGTCGCACTTGTAGCCCACGAAGCCTGGCCGGCACACGCACGTGCTGTTCTCGTGGCACTGGGCCGTGGCAGCGCCCAGCGGGGAGCACCTGCAAGCTAGAGGGGCCATGGCCAGTGCTGGGGGCTGACAGCCGGGGGCTGGCTCTGCACTGCCCCCTTGTGCCCTGCGCTGTCCGTCACACCTGGCAGCTCCTGGAACCCCCTGGGCGGCCTCAGAGTGGAGATTCTGATCAGAAGGTTGGCGGAGGGGGCTGAGCCTCACTTATTATTATTATTATTATTTTTTTCGTGGTACTAGGGGTTGAACCCAGGGCCTCGCACTTGCATCCTCTGCAAGTGCTGGACCACTGAGCTGCACCCCCAGCCCATTTTTTATTTTTTTACTTTTGGAGACACGGTCTCACTAAGTTACGCAGACTGCCTCTGGTCTTGAACTTGCAATCCTCCTGCCTCTGCCTCCCAAGCCGCTGGGATTACAGGCGTGTGCCATTGCGCCCGGCTCTAGCCTCACTTATTTCAAGGTCCCCAGGACCCTGAGGCCCAGCCAGGCTTAGGAACCGCCAAGGCAGTCCAATGGGACAGGCGGGGAAACTGAGGCTCATGGAATGACAGGATGGCCCCAGGCATACAGGAATTCAGTGGCGGTGCCTGGGCTGAGACACAGGGGGCCACCAGGATGCTGTCCCCCTCCATACTCCCTCCCTTTCCTCAGCCACACTCAGAGACCAGTCCTGAATCCACCTGTCATCTCTCCTGCTGCACCATGGACTCTATTGGGCCCTCCCACTAGAGACCCCTGGGCCTGCCCTCTGGCAACCCGGAAGCACCCACTTCCTTACCCCGGCAGCCCTTGATGGAGAAGCCAAAGAAACCCGGCTGGCATCTGTCACAGGCTCGGCCCGTGACACCTGGGCGGCAGGGGCACTGTCCCGTCTTAGGGTGGCACTGGTTTTCCTGGGAGCCCAGTGGGTGACACTCGCAGCTGCAATGGGGGAGAAACCAGGTGTGAGGCCAGCTTCAGGCCACCCTGGGACAGCCTCTGTGGCTGCAGCTGGGCCCCAGAGGGTCAAGGCTCATGGGACGCTTGCCAAAAGATCATGGGGACAATGCGGGGACGCTTGCCAAAAGATCATGGGGACAATGCGGGGTCTTGGAGCCCCCGCAGCCCTCTGCTGGCGGGCCCAGTGCTGTTAGCATCCTGAAGGCTCTGGCAGTTGCACGAGGAAGGAGCCTGGCTGCTTCCCTCCGTGTTCCCTAAAACATCCGCCTCAGCGGCTGGCGTGGTCAAAAAGCCACCTGGTGACAGACACCACTGAGCAGACAATCAGAGACCAAACAGGCCCCCTGCCCCGCCCCCCCCCAACATTCCTTAGGGTTGCTCTTGGTCTGTGTCCGGGGCTGGGAGGGGCATGAGTAAGACACCAAGGGACTGGCCCTTTGTCCCCCTTTTGGCCGAGGGCGCAGTGTAGCTGGCAGTGGGCCTGCATGGCACCTTCCAAGCCAAGGCCCTCCCTGAAGGCTGCCTGCTGCCCTTTCCCATCCTGCCCAGACACCCATGGCCCCTGCAGTCCCTACCTCCGGCAGCCCCTCCCAGGCTGAAGATCATAAAAGCCAGGGCTGCAGTGGCCACAGTCCCTCCCGGTCACGTGCGGCAGGCACGCGCACTGGCCAGTCACTGGGTTGCAGGGCGTCTGCTCCCTGACAGAGCCCCCCGGGCTGCAGCTGCAGGCTGTGGGGGAGCAGGAAAGGGTGTGAGGAATGAGGAAGGTCATCTGCTCTGCCCAGGTGACTCTTGTCCATCCCGGATTCCTAAGGCTACCCCGCCCGTCTGCAAAAGGCCTTCGGGCCAAGTTCAAGTCTCAGTTCCCATGCTATGTCCCTGCGTAGACACCGGAATGGAGAATGGCAGACAGCCCTCGGAGCCTGCTCCGAGCCTGGTGGGCAACAGAGAAGGCCGGAGACTCGGGGCGGGGGGGGGGGGGCACAGGTGGAGCCCTGCGTCCCCACTGCAGTCCTGGCCCCCACAGGGCAGCGCCTTGCTCTGGGCCAGAGCTTCCTGAAGGGGGCGCCATACAGCAGGAGGCGAGCAAGGTATGGACAGGTGCGTGGGGGAAAGGGCTCCAGCGCAAAGAGTTTTGGGGCAAAGGGTGAGCTTCTCCCGTGCAGGATGTCTGGGGGCCTTGCTCAGAGCGAAGGGGCAGAGGCCCTCAACCAGGTGGACAGGTGGGAGAAGGAGGGCCAGGCTTATCAAAACGGGGCCAACGTCCTGAGAGCAGAATTTCTGGGCTGGGATTTAGCTCAGTTGGTAGAGCGCTGCTCTGCAGCCTCTGAGGTCCTGAGTTCAATTCCCAGCACTGCAAAAACGGGAGGAGGACGTGGCAACCCACTCCCAAGGCAATCCCGAAACAATCTGCCATTGAAAACCCTATGAGGGTCACTATGAGTCGGATACCGACTTGACGGCACATAACAACAACAACAAGGCAGAAAGGGACCTGGGAAAGAGCAGCCTCTAGAGGGGACAGAGGTGTGTGTGGGGGCCTGTCTAAGGCTGCAGAGCCTCTCAGAGCGGCCGGCTGCCCCAGTGGCTTCCCCACCTCACCTCCCCACCCGGGCCAGGCAGTGGGTACGCACGTGTGCATCTGTCTGCGGGCCAGCGGGCCAGGGCGTCCCCATAGAAGCCAGCCTGGCAGCGCTCACAGCGGGCCCCTGTCGTGTTGTGCAGGCAGCGCAGGCAGTGGCCAGACTGGGGGTCGCAGTTGCCCACGGCGTTGGGGTCCACGTTCCCATTGCACTGGCACTGGCGGCAGGGCTGGGGGGCTCCAGAGAGTCCCAGCGGGTCCCCGAAAAAGCCATCATCGCAGCTCTCACAGCGCCGCCCTGGGTGTGGAGGGAGGGGGTGTGAGGACGCCGGCCTGTGGTGCCCACGGGGTGGTGTGGGCGCGAAGCCCTGCAAGGTCTCCTCTGGGGCGGGCTGGCTGTGGGGCCTCGGGCAAGCTCTGGGCCTCTCTGAACTCCGGTTCCTCATTGGTAATTTGAGGGTGACTAGGTGGCTCCCTGCCAGGACTGGCGAGAGGACTCGGTGAGATCATTTGTGCCAAGTGCCTGGCCTTGTGTCTGGCACGTCATAAGTGCTCCCCGTCCTCCGCTCCGTTGCCACCGTCACCCTCATCTTCCTTGGCGCCTCGATCAGCGCCTCGGTCATTACCCTCATCATGGCCGTCTTTATCAGCACGCCCAACATCGCTGCACTGTCATCTCCATCACTCCCTTAATCTCACCGTCATCTTCACTGTCACCAGCCAATGTCTCTGTCACCCTCCTTCCCCTCGTCCTTTTCCTCACCCCCACCTCCCTCTCTCAGCTGCAGCTACTTTTCCCCTTGCCATTCTGGCCCCTTTACCTCTCCACGCTTCCCGTGGCTCCTGAACTTCCTTTGGACCATTCATTTCGGAATCCCGTCCTCCTCTCCCAGGCCTCAGGGCCACGGTGAGCCACAGAGGAGAAGGTGTGGGAGCTCGCTTTTGGAGGGTGGCCTTGAATATCCACCCGGACCCAGATGGGGCCTGGGAGAACACCCTTGACCTTGTGCCCCAAACACGCCCACCTCTGTGTGCGTCCGTATGAAGCAGGTGTTCAGGGGCGCCACTGGCCTGAATTATAGCCACTGCCCAGGGTATCGAGGAGATGGGGGCGTTAGGTGACCCGACTCGCAGGAATTTCCAGGCTCCCTTCTGTGTTTTCACACTGCTGCACTTGTTAGAGGGCTGGGATTTAGCTCAGTGGGTAGAGTGCTGCGCTGCAGTCTCTGAGGACACGAGTTCAATTCCCAGCACCGCAAAAATGGGAGAAGGACCTGGCAATCCACTCCCAAGGCAATCCCGAAATAATCAGCCATTGAAAACCCTATGAGGGTCGCTATGAGTCGGATACCGACTCGACGGCACCTAACAACAATCACTTGTTAGAAGAGTACATGCTGATTTTATAATTGAAAAAAACACGTGAGCCAAGCCTGTCAGTGGTGCACGCCTGTCAAGGCAGGAGGAGGCAGGAGGAGCTCAAAGCCTGCGCAACTTAGGAGACCCTGTCTCAAAATAAAAATTAGCTGGGTGTGATGGCGCATGCCTGTAATCCCGGCGGCTTGGGAGGCGGAGGCAGGAGGATCGCAAGTTCTAGACTAGAGGCAGTCTGTGTCACTTAGCAAGACCCTGTATCAAAAAAGTAAAAAAAAAAGAAAGAAAGAAAGAAAGAAAGAAAGAAAAAAGGGCTAGGGGTGCATCTCAGTGGTCCAGCACTTGCAAAGCACGCAAGTACGAGGCCCTGAGTTCAACCCCCAGTACTGCAAAAATAAATAAATAAATAAATAAAAAGTAGAAAATGGGCCGAGGGCGCAGCTCAGGGGCAGAGCGCTTGCAAAGCATGTGTGAGGCCCTGGGTTCAACCCCCAGAACTGCAAATAATAATAATAATAATAATAATAATAATAATTATACATAAAAGCCTTCTAGCATTGTGAAGGGGCTGTGATTTAGCTCAGTGGGTAGAGCACTGCGCTGCAGTCTCTGAGGCCCTGAGTTCAATTCCCTGCACCGCAAAAATGGGAGAAGGACCTGGCAATCCACTCCCAAGGCAATCCCGAAGCACTCAGCCATTGAAAACCCTATAAGGGTCACTATGAGTCGGATACCGACTCGACGGCACCTAACAACAACAACAACAAGCATTGTGAAGAATGGTTGCGGGCTTCCTGTGTCCTCGGGACTCTGCAGCTCTCTTGGAACCAAGTTAACATTGCAGAGGACGACCCTGAGACCCTAACGAGGGCAAGAAGGAGCGCAAGGGAAGAAACGAAGAGAGCCCTGAGCAGATCTCAAGGTTGGGGTGAGGGCCTGCCTTTGGGGTTCTGAAACAGAACAAAGTGAGTAAGAGACGTCTTTGGTGGGGGGGTGGGACGGGGCGAGGAAGTGTACAAGAGGGTAAGGGGGAACCTGTATGAATAATGGACAACGAAATGCATACATGGAAATGTCACAATGAAAAGCATGTCAGAATGAATCACAGGAAGGTGTACATTAAAAATTTCAAATAATAAAAAAAAAGGAACAAAGTGAATCAGAAAAGGGGGTGGCAGCTGAAGGGGATGAACAGGGCCCCCACAGCTGGCTGGTCCTGAGTTGAGAACCCGGTGAGGAGCACCAGCAAAGCAAGAGACAGCTCTGGGCCCCGGCAGGGGCAGCGAGGGGGCCCGTGGTGGGCAGGTGCCATCCTGGGGCAGGGAGGGACTCGGACTTGACCTCGGTCAGTCTCCACTCAAGACCCCCCAGGAGCTGGCATGGATACCGAGGGGCAGGCAGGAGGCTCTGGGCCTGACATCCACCTGCCCCCCGCCCCAGGTGGCTCCTCTGCTGAGGGGGACCTGCTCCTGACGCCCTCCCTCAGGTTGTCCTCTGGGCCCTGGGGGCTTCTCTAACTGGCCACTCTCATTGGCTGGGCTTTGCTCATGTCTGCAGGCTGAGGGAGCTGTGGTCGGGGAGCCACAGTGTGGGGAAGGGTGACAATGGAGGGCGAGTGGATGACAGGTGGGGGCAGAGGCCAGCCCTGGGCCTTGGCCCCTCAGTGCTTGGGCTCCCTGCTCTGGGCCCTAGCCCCTTCCTGCCAGCTGCTGGGGACCAGGAAGCTGCTTTCAGAAGAGTCCCAGGGCCGGGCCGGGCATGGTGGCACACGCCTGTCATCCCAGCGGCTCGGGAGGCGGAGGCGGGAGGATTGCAAGTTCGAGACCAGAGGCAGTCTGTGTAACTTAGCGAGACCCTGTCTCAAGAAGTGAAAAAAAAAAATGGGCTGAGGTGCAGCTCAGTGGTCCAGCACTTGCAGAGCATGCAGGCGCGAGGCCCTGGGTTCAACTCCCAGTACTGCAAAAAAAAAAAAAAAAGAAGAAGAAGAGTCCCAGGGCTGCAGAGCATTTGACAGGACTGATTTAAAGCAGCCACAAATTGTGAGTTAACACCAGACACCCAGGAACCTGGATGACGTGATGCTAAATGGGACAAGACAGGTAACAGAAACCGTGTGACTCCCCTTAAGTGAGATTCCTATTGCCTGCAGTGTAGCCCTGTGGCGACTGATCTTGTCAGATCTCAGAAGCTAAGCAGGGTCGGGCCTGGTTAGTACTTGGATGGGAGACCGCCTGGGAACACCAGGTGCTGTAGGCTTGGGAGATGGACCGGGAAACCCACTCCCCAAAACAATCAGCCACTGAAAATCCTATGAACAGCAGAGACACTGACAGAGACACTGACAATAGTGTCTCCCCTGTTGTAAGTAGGGTCGCTATGAGTCGGATACCGACTCCATGGCACCTAACAACAACAAAGAGGAGTCCAGCGCAGAGACAGAAAGCAGAATAGCTGTGAGCAGGGGCTGGGAGGAGGAGGAGGAGGAGGTCTCCAATAATAATGTAATGGGTACAGAGCTTCTGTTCGGTATGATGAAAAAGTTCTGGAGACGGACAGTAGTATCGACATACACACTGTGAAAGTCCTTAATGCCACTGAACTACTCACTTAAAACGATGGTTAAAGCAGCAGATTGTACGTTACATGTTTCATTACAATAAAAAATCGGTAATGTAGCCTACCAACAGCCATTTAGATGGGCAAATCGTCAGGCACGTGACTATCTGAAAACTGTTCAAAAAAGATCACGTGCCCAGGGTGGCACAGCAGGGACAGGACTGCAGGGAGCCTGAGAATTGGGTGCGGGTTCCTGTTTCACACATTGTTGTGGCTGTTAGGTGCGGTCGAGTCGGTATCCGACTCATAGCGACCCTCATAGGGTTTTCAATGGCTGATTGTTTTGGGATTGCCTTGGGAGTGGGTTGCCACATCCTTCTCCTATTTTTGTGGTGCTGGGAATTGAACTCGGGTCCTCAGAGACTGCAGCGCAGCGCTCTACCAACTGAGCTAAATCCCAGCCCCATTTCACACATTACCTGGTGGTATTTTGTAAAGCTGAGAGTTTAAAAGTTTCCTCTGAGGTTTCCAGTCTTCACTGTGTGTTAGGCGCCCGCATGGAGCTGGTTAGGAGCACAGATGCCTTGGCTCCATTGCAAGCCACGAAACCAGGCTCCAAAGGCCAGAACCCAGCATGGCCATTTTCTTTCTTCATTTCTTTCTTTTTCGTTCTTTTTTTATGGTACTCGGTCGGGGGTTGAACTCAGGGCCTCACGTATACTTTGCAAGTGCCCTACCACTGTGCTGTAGCTGTAGCCCATTTTTAACATTTTATTTTGAGGCAGTGTCTCACTAAATTACTCAGGCTGCCTCTGGCCTTGAACTTGCGATCCTCCCAGCTCTGCCTCCCGAGTCACTGAGAACGCAGGCAGGTGTTCCCAGGCTGGGCAGCAGGGGGCATTTGCAAAGCTCACCTGGAGGGGCTCCACTCCCACGTCTGCAGCGACCCTCAGAAGCTTGGTGCCTTGACCACAGGACTCAGTGTCCCTAGAACTCATGCCTGCCCTGCCTAGGCTGGGCTCTCCCCAACCTGCCACAGCCTCAACCAGGACCCCAGCCCAGAGCCCAGGGCAGAGCTGGGATATCGAGGCTCGGGTACCAGCCACTCACCTCTCTGGCCCGGGGGGCAGTGGGTACACACCACCACCCCGCTCTCGGGGACGGTCGAGCAGGCCGACTGTCCAGGGCATGGGCAGGGCTGGCAGTCGTCCATGTGGCCTGTGAGGGGGTTTCCGTAGAAACCCGGCAAGCAGCGCTCGCAGGACGGACCCTCGGTGTGGTGGTCACACAGGCAGGTCCCTGAGGGGCAAGACAAGCACAGGTTCACCCCCACCTCAGCCCCAACCCCCTGAGACCCCGACCAGCCCGCCAGAGGGCTCACAGAGCACGTGGCAGGTAGACCTGGTGTGGGAGTCCTGCCCAGGTGGAGGCAGCTCGGCCAGAGACGAGCTGGACCACCCTGGGTTCAAGTCCACCCCTCACTGACCATGAGAACCTGGCAGATTGGCTACCACCCCCGCACCTCAGTGTCCTCACCTGCAAAGTGGGAATGACAACAGCACTGACCCCAAGGGCTTTGTCAGCACCCAGCGACTCGGTGCATTCAAAGCACCCTGCACACCCCCGGCACACGGGATCATTATTTCTGCCACCAATAGTGCTTATTCCAAACTCCTCTGAGCTCACAGGCGACCCAGCCCGCAGCTGCTTTGGAGCTGATTTTCTTTTTCCCTCCCTATGTCTTCTTAATGTCGTGGACCACAAGGAAGAGGGGCCCCCAGAAGGCGGCACAGGCCTGGCTTCCGTCCTGAATGGGGTCCATGGTACCCAGAGGCTGCCTGGTGTCAGGATGGGAACCCCACCCTGCCTCTGCAACCCAACTTCTCCAGCCCAGCAGCACCTGGTCGGCTTAGAGCCTGGAGTACTGGAAAGGATGCACCAACATGGGGACTGACCGCCAGGGCTGAGGCAGACAGGGAGGGAGGGGAGCCCAGGGACGGGCAAACAGAGGAGGCATCCGAGGGGAGTGGCCCAGCCTCTGTCTAGCACTCACAGGCTTATCCCTCTTCCCAGCCGCCCCGTCCATGTTACAGGTACGGATATGCCCATACGGAGTGGGAAGTTAAGGCAGGGCCATGGGCTCTGTGGGGATAAAAAATCAGTTCCATCTCATGAGAGGACTCTGCTTCCTCAATAGGGGCTGCCTGGAGCACTGGATAGGAAGGGATTATGAGGCCTCATCTGGGCTTGATTGGTGATGTCTGCCACAGGCACAGGAAGGGGGAATGGCCCATGTGTCAAATGCACCAGAGATTCCACCTGCTCTAGGTGTGGAAGGCCCATGGTGTGGGGGTGGAGATGCCTGTGCCCAGCCCCTGACCCCCCAGCCTGTCCTGGCTGTGTGACCACAAGCAAAGTCTCCATCTGTCTGATCCTCTACAGGTGGGGATGAACAGTTGGTAGTGACCCGCTGACCTGCGGTGCCCAGGCTGGTGGGAGGTGCAGCTCTGCCACCTACTGGCCGTATGGCCGCACTGCATTTAGGTCCCTCCTTTGGAGGATGAAACAGTAATGGTGACCTCACCTCACCCTAGAGATGTGTGCAGGGGTCAAGGACCTAGCCTATAAAACAGCACCCATACAATGAGGAAGCTGATGGCGCCACTGTATTTCTCAATGCCCCAAGACATAAGGATCCCGTGATATGTGTGTCCCAGGAGAAGACCTCAAGGCCTGCAGAGGTAGCCATGGCTGAGCTTTGCTGCAAAGCAGGTTTATCTGTTTTCAGAACCTGGGCATCTTCTGACCTCCGTGTGGCCTCATCTCGAGGGCCTGGGTGGCACGTGCACTATCACGGTCCCCAGTGTGCAGGGGGAGTAGGCTCTAGGAGGGAAGTGACAAACCCAAGGGCACAGGCCCCTAAGTCGAGGGTGGTAGGTCTGTGGCTCTGGGCCAATGAGTGTGAACACTGTCACCTGCGTGTCTGGAGAATGTCTCCCTGCTGTCTCCTGCCATGCTGATGCTGCTGCCCTTCCTTATAGCACCCGTTGCATGGCAGGGCCTGGGTACATCCTGGTCTTTTCTGGGAGGGTCCCCAGAGAGTGGGTGGTCTTTGGCCTGCAGGGCAGCTGGCTGAGGCCCTGGCGTGAGGCTCACTCGGTCCTTTGCACAGAGGCTGATGCTTAGGCAGACTGGGTACTACATTTGTTACAATGCAAGACGCCCAGGCAGCGGGGAGAAGACAGCTCAGTGCCTGCGCTCACCACACCTGGGACAAGTCCTGGTGCCCGTGCCAGGCTGACTCTGCAGGTCAGTCCTCAACTCACTGGACCCAGTGTAGCCTGTGGTGCCCTGGGGGGGTGTCAGGGACTCACCTGTGTTGGGATCACAGGTGCCATGCTGGTTACAGGTGCAGGGGACACAGCTGGCGTAGGGACCTCCCTGTGGCGTCTCTCTTTTGTATCCGGGAGCACAGGATTCACAGAACTGGCCTACGTACCCCTGGGGACACGAGCAAGTCTCCACCCAGGAGGCTGGCAGGGAGAGCCCCCGCTGGGGCCGGGCTGATGTGAGCCGGACCTCACTCAGGAGCACTTGGCCTGCAGAGCAAGGGAAGAGAAAGGAGGGCAACTGTATGCATGGCTCCCCCAAAACCTTCCATGCATGGGTGTGGAGGGCCCATCGACACAAAGGTAGCCCACGAGTCAACAGTGATTTTAAAAACATCAGTCTAATAATCCAGGGCAAAGCCTGCAGCCGTACCACTGTGGCATCCGATCCCGTCAGATCTTGGAAGCTAAGCAGGGTCAGGCCTGGTTAGTACTTCGGACAGCAAGATGTACCTGGGAACACTAGATGCTGTAGGCTTGGGAGACAGACCTGGCAACCCACTTCCGAAAATCAATCTGCCATTGAAAATCCTACCAACATCAGAGAAGCACTGACAATAGTGTTTCTCCTGTTGTACACAGGGTTGCTATAAGTTGGACACCAACTTGACAGCACTTAACAACAACAACAAAATCGAGGGCAGGGGAGCCAAATAGGCAGTTTTCAGAACAAGAAATAGGTATGGAGGCTGTGGGTACAGCTCAGAGGCAGAGCGTGGACTGGGCATGTGCAAGGCCCAGGGTTCGATCCATAGCACCACACAGACGTGCACACACAAAAGGATACAGCTGAGAATTGGGTGGAAACACATCACTCGTGGGTGAGTAAAGACATACAGATTTCAACATCGATGACCCATTCCTGCCCTCCCACTGGGAAACATTTTAAAGACTAATCATTGCAGGATGGAATTGGAGAAAATTATTTTAAGCGAACAAACACAAGCTCAGAAAGAGAAATACCACAGGCTCTCACTCATATGTGGGAGCTGAATCAAAATTATAAGAATGAAAAAATCCTATCCAGAGGTCGGAACATCATCATCATCATCATCATCATCATCATCATCATCATAATAAAAGCTAAAGTCAACCTAGCAGAGAAGGGACAATTTGGGGAACACAAAAGAAGGAGGGAGAGATCTAGCAAAAGGAGGAAATCCTGGGAGAGGAGAGGAGGGAGAGGAGGAATAAGGAGGAGTGAGGAATGGGGGAGGCGGTGACCTCAGGGTGAACAGCCCAACTTTTATAGTCCTGGAAATAATTATACAATAACACCAATAATACCAAAGAATGGTATTCATACAGATGGGCTAGAAAATGCATGTAATAGTACTGACAATGTAAAAAGAAAGTTCACTACAGAAAAAGTTTCCATCTTAAACATATTGGAACCCAAGGATATATAGAAAAATATTACCATAAAAAAACAAGCAAACGGAAGAGAAGTCGTGGCAGGGTGGGACAGGGGGAGGAAGCACACAAGAGGGTCAGGGGGAATTTATCTGTGTAATGTGCAACAAAATGCATATGTGGAAATGTCACAATGAAAAGCGTGTCAGAATGAATCACATTAAGGTGTACATTAAAAATTTCCTATTAGTAAAAAAAAAAGACTAATCATTGCCGATGGGAGCGTGGGGGTGAGGCATGCAGGCCACTCCAAGCTGGACAGTACTGTCAGGGAAAGGTCAAGGTCTGTTTCCTAAAGTTTTGCGTGTTATAGGAGGTATTGAGACTAATGAATATTAACAGTTGGGGGATTCGAATGTTTGTTTTTAATGGGAGGGTTCTGATTGAAAAGAAGCTAATTGACAGGGAGAGATCAGTGAAATGCCACACCTGCAAGGAAAGTCAACATTTTGCATTCAAGAAAACAATCATGTCCTTATTGTGCAAATAAAGAAATCTGACATTTGCAAGCAAAGTGAGGTGGGTGCAGGAATACGTAATAGGAGGCTCTGCTTCCAGTAAACGAGTGGCAGAGGGTCCCGCCAGACCAACCTTTGCACAGGAAACAACCGTAAACTCCAGGCAAGGTATTAAATCCGTGAGGCGTGAACGTAAAGAACAAGTGGAGACGGGCAGGGAGTGGAGTGGCGGCGCTGCCCACGGGGTAGGCTAGGGCAGCCTCTCCGAGGGAAAACCGCAGCCGCGTGTGCTAACATCTAAACGGCAACGTCTTAACCCAACACTTCCACTCCTAGGACTCTGTTCTGAAGGACACTCCCGCAAGGACACAGAGACCTTCATGCCAGGCTGTCCCCTACTCCCTGCAGCACTGTGTGTCCTGGTGAAAACTGGAAGCCCCTGATGTGTCTGTCACTAGGAGTGTGGTTAACCTTGGAGCATTTGTGGCCGGAAATCCTACACGGTGGACACAGAAAACTGTGTACAACAACAAGGAACCATCTTTGAGACATGCGGTAAGCTGAAAAACGTAGGTTGAAGGAAATTGTACCGTGGGGTCAGATTGCTATAGTAGAGGACTTGGAGGTAAGAACGCGCATACAGAAAAGTCTAGAGCGATATGCCCCAAATGTGATCGGGGGAAGAGGTATGGGACTTGGGGGTGGGAAGGAGGGTTGATCCATCTGCCTGGGTCTCTGGTGCACCCCAGCACCCTGAGGGGGTCCTGCGGTAAATAAGGTGCAGCATAACATCTGGTCACTGCCTGCTGGGGGCATGACTAAGGAGGGGCTGGAAGCTGCTGGAAAGTGGAAATGAGATTCCCGGGGCAAAGAGGGCAACTACCCAAGAGAGGAAAAGGAACGAGGAGCCGGGAGCGGTGGCGCACGCCTGTAATCCCAGCGGCCTGGGAGGTAGAGGCAGGAGGATCACAAGTTCAAGACCAGAGGCAGTCTGCGTAACTTAGCGAGACCCTGTCTCAAATAAACTAAAAAAATGGGCTGAGGGCGCAGCTTAGTGGTCCAGCACTTGCAGAGCATGCAGGCCTAAGGCCCTGGGTTCAACCCCCAGTACTGCAAAAAAAAAAAAAAAAAAAGAAAAAGAAAAAGGAAAAGGATCGAGGGGCCTCCGGTGCCCTGTAAGCACCCCACTCCATTCCGCACAGAGGCGAGGTACCTTCGAATGGTTTAAGGGTGTGTGGAATGGTGCAGGGACGCAGACGCCACGTATGTGGAGGGGCCACCACGCTCTGTCTTACTCATAACTGTCCTGGCAGTCATTCACCAATGATGGCACCCAGCCTGTGGGATGTCGGTCCCGAGATCATTGTCCAGTCCCATCGGGGCCCCCTCTGTAGCTTCCCCACACACAGTGGTCCAGGAGAGATGCCCAGTCCGTGATGACTTCAGAATGACAAACTGGAAGAACTTAAAGATCGGGGTTCATTGCATGTAACAGGGCACTTGGAGCTGGGTTTATGGTTCTCCCACAAGCGAATGGCTATGCGGCCAAGATTTTCCTCCTACCGGCGCCATGGAACCAAACAAAACCACCAAGGCTAAGGAAACTTTTGCACAGAACCATGATGACCTGCGGGCTGGGCCTTAATACTCCCCAGGCCTGTCCCGGACCTCTGTGGGCGCCCCTGGACACTCCTCACTCACGCATGACCACTACTGCGGATGCAGCCTGTCTGTGTTTCCACTGCTCTGCCCTCCGTGGAAGCAAACGGCTTCTGAGCACCTCGATTCTCCTAAACCCAAATGTATTTACTACAGCAGGGCATCTGACCACTTCCTCATGTTGCCCAGTGTGGTCAGGCCAGAGTCTGACAATCTGCATTGATACGATTATCTTTTCTATCATTTCCTTTCATTTCCTCTGCATGCTATAGATAGGATTTTTTTTTTTTTTTTTTTTTTTTTTTTGCGGTACTAGGGGTTGAACCTGGGGCTGGGATTTAGCTCGGTGGGTAGAGCGCTGCACTGCAGTCTCTGAGGCCCCGAGTTCAATTCCCAGCACCACAAAGATGGGAGAAGGGCCTGGCAATCCACTCCCAAGGCAATCCCAAAGCACTCAGCCATTGAAAACCCTACGAGGGTCGCTATGAGTTGGATACCGACTCGATGGCACCTAACAACAACAACAACAAGGGGTTGAACCCAGGACCTTGTGCCTGCATGCTCTGCAAGTGCTGGACCACTGAGCTGCACCCCCAGCCCATTTTTTTATTTTTTGAGACAGAGTCTCGCTAAATTACACAGACTGCCTCTGGTCTCGAACTTGCGATCCTCCTGCCTCTGCCTCCTGAGCCGCTGGTATTACAGGCGTGCGCCACCATGCCCAGCAGACAGGATATTATAGTGGTTTTTTTTTTTTCAGATTTTTGAGGCAACCCGGCCTGGAATTCTCTGTGTAGCTCAGGCTGGCCTCGAGGACATGATCCTCCTGCCTCAGCCTCCCAAGTACTGGTACTATAGATAGGAGCCACCCATCCGTGTTATAGTGATGCTTTGAGTTGTGTGTGGCTAGGTTATATCCAGGAACAGGTCAGAGATTAACTATGGCAATCACTACTGACCAGGTTGAGGGTTGTTGGCCAATACTGGGGACCGGCAGGTGTTGATCCAGGCCTCTCTTTGGGAATGTAGAAAACCAGACCCATCCTCTGGTTGCCGAGGTGTGATACTGCCAGTGACCACCAGGGGGAGCAACCTCCCAAGGAGGACAGAGCACAGGGACCAAGTAACGCAGGATCCCGCCAAGATGCAGGGACCACACAAGACAGCAACATCACTGGCTACATTCTTGCCCCTGAGAGTTGTCCACCCGCAGGTCTCTCACTGTCCAGTCCCTGGCTCTGTCCTCAGCCACCAACCCTGACACTTTGTGGGTGACAGGACCTTGAACAAGTGTCCTGTTCTCTTGGACCTGTGGAGTCCCTCTGGGTGCAGTGGGGACAATATCTGCCCTGCTGTGAGGACTCCATATGGCCTTGCGGGAAGGAGCCCAGCTCAGGGCCAGACAGGTGTTCTTGGGGACAGCATGTCATCCTTACTGACCGGAAGGGCCTGGGCCTCGGCCGCAGGCCTGGATGCGCAGAGCGGTCAGATTGGCGAGTAGCCGCTGGAAGTGGAAGGCGGGCAGCAGGGGGGCCACGTCCTCGGAGGTCTCTTGCAGGCTGGCGGGGACAGGCGGGCAGCGTGAGAGCCAGGTGGGAGGTGGTGTACGTGGTGCCCAGAGCCTGGGATTCAGTGGCAGCCCCCAGGTCCCGAGGGACCTTGCAGTGTGCGGAGCCATCAGAGGCCACCCTGCCCACCCCCAGCTCCCAGCACAGAGAAGGTGACTTACATGAACTGGAGCTGCAGCTGCCCCGGCTGCTCTGCGTCCTGGGGGCCCGGGGGGCTGGAGTGCCTCAGAGTCAGAGCCAAGCCTGCCCCTTCCAGCCTCAGCTGCACTGCGGGTGGGGAGTCCCCGGGGGGCACACGGAAGGTCAGCGTGAGGGGCTGCCCGTAGCTGAGCCGCTGGTCTCCCAGGAAGCGCTCTGAAGATGCGAGAAGAAGGCTTTGACAGTCTCCGTATGCTCAGCTAGAGTCTAAGCGCCTGGATTGATGTGATGGGCAGGAAACCGCTCAAACAACGTGTGCCTGCAGCAAGCAGCAGACCCAAGGCCCCTGCCAGGCAGACGCTGTGGGTGACTCGCCCACACCAGCCTCACAGGCGGGACCCGGGCAGCCGCAC
Organism: Pedetes capensis; assembly: GCA_007922755.1. Taxonomy (NCBI): domain Eukaryota; kingdom Metazoa; phylum Chordata; class Mammalia; order Rodentia; family Pedetidae; genus Pedetes; species Pedetes capensis. The sequence goes on from VMDO01001729.1 coordinate 186,604, forward strand.
AGGGCCGGCTTGCGCTCTGCTGTCCCTCTCTTGGCATTCCTAATCATTTTACCTGTGAACTGGGGGTTGTGTAAATGAAATCTGATGCACAAGGGAGTCTAAGTGTGAGCACAGGAAACAGACACAACGTGACGGACCCGATCATCTTGCTACTGCAGGCCCCAGGGACATGAATTCCCAGAGACCTGCGATGCGTGGGAGTTTAGTGACCCTCAAGGAGCAAGGAGCCCTTGCCTTTCTCTGCTCACTGAGTTCCCTGCCTCAGCCGACCAGGGGTGCTGAAAACCATGACTGAGGCTGGGCATGGCTCAGTGGTAGAGCATGTGCTCAGCACGTGCAAAGGTCCTGGGTTCAATGACAAGCACTGCAAAAACAAACAAACAAACAAACATGGCCTAGGGGAGGGAACAAGGCTGGGGATGTAGCTCAGTGGTAGAGCGCTTGCCTAGCATGTTGCAAATGCCTGGGTTCAATCCCCAGCACCACAAAAAAAGAAAAAAAGAAAACACACACACACACACATACACACACATAGAAGGAGGGAAAAACAGGCATCCCACAGGTCCTTTCAGTCCTTTGTCACTCATGAGTCAGCTGAAGTTAGACAATTGTTAGAACATGTGTCCATCAAGAAACGGAAGAAAAATGGTGAGTTCATTTTGCACAGTGCTTCCACCATTCTGATAATAAAAAAAAATAATGTGTATTTGTGTAGGCTCTGTGAAGAATACATTGTGGGATTTGGGGGATTCCGTGTTGTCTGATAGCAGAATAATGACATCCACATTCACCAGTGATGGCACCCAGCTCACACCCTGACTCCCAGAACTGGCGCACAGGGACTTCGATGTGCAGAGGTGATTCTTAAGCTGCAGATGGGGTTAAGATTGTTAATCGGCTGGTCTAAATTAGGGACAGTCCACTGGATTATACAGCAGGCCTCAAGGGAATCACAAGGGTCTTTAAAAGGACGGAAGAAGGAGGCTGGAGAGCTGGAGACGGGGATGAGAGTTGCCAGCTCTGAAGGAGGAGGCAGGGGCCGGGACCCGAGGAAGGGGGTCGGCCTCCAGAGGCCAGAAAAAGAGAAAGAGGCTCCCCTGGAGCCCCGCGGCCCTGCGGAAAGCTATAGCCGCGTGAGACCTACTCCCGACCTCCAGGAAGTTGCGAGAAAAAATGTGCGTGTCCCAAGCACTTAGTACTTGTCACCACCTGCCATGGGTTGAGTATGGCTTGTCCCCCACCTCATGCTGAAACTTCATCACCATCATGAGGTATTAAGAGGGCAGAAACGTCTTGGGGACGTAGCACGTGGAGGTGGGGCCTTTGGGGGTAACTGGGATTAGACAAAGTCCTCCCAGTGGGGTCTCCATGTTTGAATCCGGGCTTTATAGGAAGAGGGACAAGACCAGAGGAGTCACACGCACTCAGCCTGCCTCCTCCATAGATGCCAGCGCCACCTTGGGCCTCTGCCCGCAGGAAGGCCCCTGCCAGATGTGGGCCGGAACCGGGAGCCACAGTAAAACCTCTCTCCTCTGTGACTCACCGGTCCTGTGCTCCTGTGTCACTCACAACAGAAACTGACTAATCCCCGGCAGAGTGGGAGGAAGCGGCTGCGGCCACTGGGGTGCCAGGTACCTGGTGCTGTGAGCTCCGCCTCGGCTTCAGAGTCCAGGAGGACCCCACCCGGGCTCCATCGAGGGGGATGCTCTGGGCCCCTGGTGCCTCCGGCCCGCCAGCCCCCAGCCCCTAGACAGCAAACACAGACACCGTGAGGCAGGAGGGCGGTCTGCAGGCAATGAGCCCGGTGGGGTGGGTGGAGGAGGGGCCAGAGCCTGGGGAAATCTGGGGCCAGCTCTGCTGGGGCACCGTCACAGCTCAGGGCTCACCCTGGCCTTCCAAGGGGCTGGGAGTCCACCCGGAGCCTGTGTGAGGGCCTTGGGACTTCGGTTATCTCTAACAACACCAGACATGACCTTGTCTTCAAAGAACTTCCTCCCTGTGCCCCTCCACTACACCCGAGGAGGCCACCTGGGTAGGAAGAGAACCCAGGCCTTCTGGTCCCCAGTCCCAGTTCAGTCCACCTTCCCTCTAGCCTAGTGATAGTAGTTAACACGCACCTCACTCCAACACAGAGAAAATGACCTCAAGGGGGCGCTCTCCAAGGAATCTGATCACCAGGGTGGGAGGCCAACACCTGGAGCACCCAGGGGATGGGAGGGAGGGGGAGAAGAGAGACAGAGGTCAGTAGGGGGAGGCTTGGGGGTCCTCGATGTGACACCATGTTCTGTTCCTTGTTGGCTGTGTGAGCCTGGGAAAGTTACTTAACCTCTCTGAAGCTGGTGCCTCATCTAGAAAACCGAGGCAGTGGGGTACTCTGGCCCAACAGCAGCTCTCAGAGATAACAAGGAGCCCGTGCTGGGCTTGGTGAGATCACGCTGCCTCCTCGCTGAGAAGTTCCTGGCATTTTCATCCTGTTGCTCACAGAGTTTTCCGGAAGCTGCACGGCGTGTGCCGCACCCACCAAGGAGCGGCAGATGTGAGGTGGGGGCAGCCGGCTCGAAGCCAGATCTTAGTGACTTGCAAAACACCACGCGAGCAGCATTTGTCTTTTAAAAACAGTCATTTTCCACAGAACTGCGCTGTTCTAAGAATCTCTTAGGTTCTTAGTAGCTGTTTTTACACGAATTGATAAGCACATTTAAAGGAATCGTGTTTCCTTTCTAACACAGAAAACATCCACATAAACAACCCGCGGGTATAAAAGTGCTACGGGGTCCTCGATCGTTTTCAAGGGCATGAAGTGACCAGACACCTGAAGGGCCGAGAGCTGCTGCCTGAGGCCTTGAGATGAAATGAGACGCTGCCACAGAAATGTCACGCCTGGGCCCAGATCAAGGTGATTACAGATTGCGCTGGTGCCTCAAGGCCCAGAAGACAAGTCCAGCCCGCTGGACATCCTGGAATCTAGCCAGGCGGACATCCTGGAGTCCAGCCACTACCGCGCACGTCTCTGTCCCGCTTCCTATGAAGTGTGGGTACTCTGGGCGCGCTGCCCACCAGCCACTACCGCACATGTCTCTGCTTCCTACGAGGTGTCCAGCAGAGGGCGCGCTGCCCAGTATCTGGGGCGCCCTGGAGCGCGCACCTGAGGTTCAGTCCTTGGCTATTGCTCCTCCATGGGGGAGAGGCTGGAGTTAGGGGAAGTCTGTGAGGTGTGGCCCGGAGCACCCGCTCTGGGTTTTGTTTGGTTTTGTTTATATTTTCTGCCTCTGATTTAACGCAGAGCCCAGAGCTCTGCCAATTTCCTGCTCCAAACACGCAAGGGCGTCATCTGGAGTCTGAGACCCCCCCACAAAGGCTGCGTGGTGAGTCAGCAAAATGCAGCAGCTCTTGAACCCGGAACTGACCCCCAGTGAGAGTGTCACCTGTTCTGGGCCTCAGCTGTAAAATGAGAGAGAGCACCCGCCTGCCAGGGACCCCGAGACTCCCTGCACGTGTGCAGCTTAATGCTGTGCCTATATACTGCAGGTGCTCAGTAAATGGAGGCCAAGAGTCTGAGCCTGAATCCTCAACATGAGCACCCGCCAGGGAGGCTGATCTGCACAGGGTGAGGGGACGCCCGGTACAGGATGCAAAGGGGCTCCGCACCCCGCCTCCCAGCACCTCCCGGAAGGATGAACCGCTGGAGGCTGCAGGAAAGGTAGGGCCAGGGAGGGAGCCCAGGGAGCAGGGAGGTGCGGGGGCCACCCTCACACCCCAACTGAGGTTATCTCCCTTCTCCACCCTCCCTCCCACTCCCTGGCTGCTCCAGGTGTTGGCCTCCCACCCTGGTGACCAGCTTCCTTGGAGAGCGCCCCCTTGAGGTCATTTTCTCTATGTTGGCCCAAACTGGTTCACTGCTGTCACTAGGCTGGAGGGAAGGTGGACTGAACTGGGACTGGGGACCAGAAGGCCTGGGTTCTCTTCCTACCCAGGTGGCCTCCTCGGGTGCAGTGGAACGAGGGGCACAGGCACCTGGAAGGTGAGGGCCAGTGAGGTCACGAGGGAGGAAGTTCTCTGAAGACGAGGTCACATCCAGGGTTGTTAGAGATAACCGAAGTTCACTGGGGCTGTGTGGCTGGGGCTCTCCTGCACAGGTGGGGGCGCAGTGGTGGAGGGCCAGCCCTGCCTCTGCTTCCCAGTGCGAGATCCGAGCGCCAGGAGCCACTCTGGGCGCCACTTACCCTGGCGGAAGTCAGAGACGATGTAGTGGCTCTGGAAGCCGGCAGCAGCTGCGCACACCTTGGAGTGGCCGAAGCAGAAGCAGCTGCTGCAGCCGGCCGGGTTGTGGGGCTGCAGGTTAAATGTCCCAGGACGACATCTGTAAGGGAGGGAAGACGTGCCCACGGGGCCTCACAACCCAGCCAGGAAGGGACAGGGCCAGGATACAGCTTGTTGTTATTGTTAGGTGCCCTCAAGCGACCCTCATAGGGTTTTCAATGGCTGACTGTTTCGGGATTTCCTCAGGAGTGGGTTGCCACGTCCTTCTCCCGTTTCTGTGGCACTGGGAATTGAACTCAGGACCTCAGAGACTGCAGAGCGGCGCTCTACCAACTGAGCTAAATCCCAGCCCAGGATACAGCTAGACTAATGCAAATCCAGATCGCCAGGGAAACGTAAAAAAACAAAAACAAAAACAAAAAAAACAAAAACAAAAAAAACGCTTTCCCAGAATGACAGAAGAGTTGCAAAGACAGTACAGACAGTTCCCATGTCTGCTTCGCCCAGCTTCCCAGTGCTGACGTCTGACCCCAGAATGAAGAAAATAACATCGCTGACACTGAACTCCAGGCTGCCCCGGGCTCTCCTCACCCTTCTCCACTAACATCTGCTTTGGTGGTCCAGGATCCCTATGTCCTTGGTCTCTGCCAATCTGTCATGGCGCCTTCTCTCCTTATCTCTTGTGACCTTGACACTTTTGAAAAGCACTGCTTGGGTATTTTTTAGAATGTCCTTCAAGTGGGGTTTGCCTGTCTGCGGCTTACTCACGAGGAGCCTGCGGTTGTGGGCTTGGGAAGACGTACACGCAGAGGTGAAGCGTCCCTGTCACATCACGAGGGACGTGAACGAACACGTGACACCGGCAGTGATGTGACCCTTCATCCTCTGCTTACGGTGCTGCCTTCCAGATCTGCCCTCCGAATAATCACCACACCCGCCTCGCCTCCCAGGAGGCAGCGCATCCAAGAACCGACAGTCAGATGTGAAAACCACCACCGCAATTAAGAAGTGGATGGCGATATTTTGAAGCTATGCAAATATCTCTGTTCTCCCTGAAGTGCTGCCCGCTAATGCCAGTGTGCACCAGTGGCTCTTGCCCGCAGCAATTTTTACTGTGATGTTCTAACGGGGGCTTGCCACTTCCCTCGCTCTGTCTGCACTTATTATTTGGAATTCTGCAAGGAAGCTTGCCCCCTCGTCTTTATCTATTTATTTATTCAATCATCTATTTGCATCGGTATGGGGCTGGGGATGTTTACTTTGGTCTTTGGGTTAGAATGCAATCTGATCATTATTTACTCTGTAGCTCACAATGTTCCAGCTTTGGGAGTTCTCGCACACTAGTTCCTGTGGCCTTCTCACACACTCCCCATCCTGGTTTGGGGTTTTAAGTTGGCTTAGGTGTTATTGGGGATCCAACCCAGGGCCTCCCACTTGCTAGGCACGTGCTGTATCACTGAGTCCCATCCTGGCCGGGTTTTATTTTTAAACACTTTTTGCTCCAGGCTCATTCTGTTGCTTCCTGCCCCAGCTCTAGAAGCAGCCCTGGGGAAATGTTTCACAAATTCAGATTCCTGGTTTGTACTCGGAGGAAGCCCAGGTGGATCTGAGTCCTAAGAAACTGCTGAGGGCCCCGGTGCCAGCAAGCTCAGATGGGAATGCCTCTTCAAGCCGTCCCATTTCACAGGTGGGCAAACTGAGGTTCAAAGGAGAGGACCCACTCAGGGATGCAAGGCATAGCCAAGGGAGAGCCCAGGTCAGGTCTGGCTCCCTGACTCCTCTCTGCCTCCTCCTCCTGGGAGGAAGACCCTACAGAGGCAAGACAAAAGGGCAGCCTGGGGTAGGCCGAGGTGAGAGGCAAGGCCAGGCACCAGCCGCATGGCTCTGGTGCAGCGAAGGGCTTCAGATGCCACACACAAAGCCAGGAAGAGGAAACTATGTGAAGCCCAGGAAGAAAACCCATGCTTGTCGGCCAGCCCCTCCACTAGAGAGGGAGTGTATGGATCGTGTGACCTTGGGAAGGTCCTTTTGTCTTACTGAACTCCAGACACCCTGTTTATACCATGATAGGATTGCAAAGGTGGCAAAAGTCTCAAAGCCCAGCCCAGTAGTAGGGACTTCCTGGAGGAAGGCATCCTGAGGCTACTGTAAAGCCCAGAGTAACAAGTTCTGTGCTCCATTAGTGATGTCTGCCATGGGCACGAGATGTGAGGGTTATGGTGTGAGTGCTACATAATTAGACAGGCTCTTCCAGCCTTCTGAGTTCTTCCTTTGAAGGAGTCTGAGCTTGAAAAAATGATGGATTTCCTCGGTGGTGTCAGATCAAAGAATGAACAATGCCATTTGGCCAACTTCCTGCATGGCACATCCATGGTACTCCAGGAAGGGGGTGGGATGTGGGCTGCCCAATCCCTGAGGCCCCGTCCCCCTGCTCCTCTCCTAACTCCACAGCCTTGGTACCTCACCAGCAACGCCCAAGGTCACTGTCAGCAGCTCGCTGTCCTTGGGCTCACCCACCTGTCACACAGGTCACCTTCCACGTTCTCTTTGCAGGGGCACCTCCCGCTGTGGGGGTCACAGGTGCCCACACTGCCGGCAGCATTGCAGGTGCAGGGTCTGCCAAAGAGACAGGGCGAGGGGACACGTGTTAGACAAGCAACTCCAGAGTGGGAAGGGCCCGCCCTTGGAAGACATCTTCCTGTCCTTCCATGTTCCCAAGACCAGGGTGGGATGCCCAACAGCCTGTACGCGGAATCACTGTGCCCACCTTGCCAGGAGGGGACCCATCAACTCTGCAGAACAGGGATGCCAGTGCCCACTGCTCCACCTCCATCTGTGCATCTATCTGCCCACTGCCCACGCCCTTGCTCACCACTGTCTACCTTCATCTGTCCACTCACAGCACCTGTCATCCACCCACCCATTCATCCACCTTTCCAACCTTCTCTCCATCAACCTCCCACTCACCCATTCACTTACCCATCCATCCATCCATCCATCCATCCATCCATCCACCCATCCATCCATCCATCCATCCA